>JAYRBW010049059.1:0-11278 GCA_036023295.1 Invenusta paracnida
GGCACAAATATGAGGAAATTTATCCATGCAGTCCAATTTCTCAATGAATCCTTTGCTATTTAAAATGACACAATTCCGATACCTCTCCGTATTCTTCTGAAAAGTATCCCATCGTCTGAATAATAAAGAAGGAATACAACTAAATGATACTGTTATTATTTTAAATATTATTCAAGCATGATATAAACAGTAGATAACCCCCTATTTAATGACCCTGCTGTTTCCATATATAATCAAAATTTGTATATTTTATTAATGTTTCATCAAAATAATTGTGTTATCAAATTTACTTAAAGAATAACTTTAAAATCAAATGCATCAAACTATATGCATAACATTCAGCACAATAGCCAACTATGCATGTATATTCTATTAAAATGTGTATTACATTCTCTTATGATGTGTAATGTTAAATTGCTAAGTATTTATTTCATTTTTGTCGTATAAGCAATCATTAAAAAAAACATTTCGTAAAATTAAAGCTTTTTAATTGCAGTCCTCTCAACAGAATAATACATGTTACAATAACGAATATGTCAAAATAATGTTTATTGTAATCGTGAAAGACATTTTGAGTGACATTGCATCTTCACGGAATAGTATGTCAAATACTGGATTAGATTGAAAAACGAAAGAATACTGTCATTAGAATGAAAAACACAGCAACAAAGCAGACGTTCAAGAAAAGAACTTTAAATTGGGATGTTTAAAAAACCACAGAGATACATTTGCACTGAAATATTATCTTAAAATTATTTGATTATATTAAATTATTAGTATGTAATTTTATAAACTTTGTTGGTGTTAAAAATAATATATGTACAAAAATGTAATTTAAAATATTATACATAGTTGTATATTAATTGTTACATTTTAAAATTTTAAATATTTTTAAGTTAAAATAGTTGTAAATTATGTTTTGATATATCTTTTTCAAAAATGTGTGTTAAGCTGTTTTGTTCATGGGATACATATAAATACTGTAGTAATATTATCATGGTATCAAAGAAATACCATTATGAATTTTGATAGATTTTGTTGCTCGATTGTAACAATTATATTACTTGTTTATGCTGAATTAGTTACACGACATTTTCAATGGACTTTTTTTTAAGAATTGTATTTTGTTATATTCATATATATTAAACTTTTGAAAAAATTGATCAGACAAAATTAAATATTAAGTTTCTTGAATTTTTACCTATCCGTGATGAATGATAGCATGTAATTTTTCAACAATACATGTACATTCAATATTTAATGTTATTAATTTAAATTTCTTTTTAAACAGTATAACAATATTTATATTTATTGAAATAATTTGGAATTTTTAAATTATGATGTTTTTAAATATATAAACCTTGTACGCTCAGTAAAATTGTACTTTTTGCTAAGCAATATATCGGTTTACTATTTTTTTATAATCAGGCTTAAAAAAATTACTGTTCTGAGTAATTCGAGTACTCTTATTATTATCACTTATCTATTAGTTTAGGATAGTAATACATATATGTATATAAAATAATGTATAACACTCAAATGAATCGTTTTATGCCTTCAATGAAGAAAAAGATTATTTAGTAAAAATAATGTCACATTAATACTATCCATGTTATTTAATATTGAACTTTAATATTACCTATTATACGTGCATAAACACTTACAGAAAGTCTGCAATGCTTCCATCACTCCATGCCAGAGTTCGTGGATGTCGAATATCGGATAATCCAATCCACGCACCATTAAATCCAGTCATGTATTGTAATAAACAGGACTAATGCAAAATTAGAGAAACCAAACATTTAATTTGCTACTGTCTACATTGAATCAAACAACGTACAACGTATTGAAATGATGTACTTATTATAAACTTTTCTAAAAAAACGTAAATTGGAAAATGTTGAAATTTGGCCACTTATTTGAGTATTAAATTTGAAAGTCCAATACATAATTTAAATATTTTAGATAAACAGTGTATTTCTCCCAAGCACCACAATGTAAGCCACAATTAATGTTTTGAATATAGTATTGTGGTTCCATTTTTGTTACAACAACATAATAGTAGTTTATACTCTTAAACTTTTATGTCTCAAACATGTCTCAAATCATCAGCCAATATATATCCTTTACATATAGATACTATATAGCCTTTTCCACTTCTTAAATATGGAACAAACATTATTCTATGTAGGTGGAAATGTCTAAAATATTAAATATTCTGAAATGTAAGAAGTTGACATTTATAAACAACCAACTATAAGGTTTAAATATACAAACTGACTAGTTGGCCATCAGTTTTTTCAAATTTTAAGGTCATTTTACGCTTACCAATGTTGATTATATTTATATACATTTACTAATGCACTGTTATTAAGCATAACATATATTTACATTCCTTATAAATTATACAAATATACATGTCGTTATCCTTACAATAGATCGCGCTTATCAGAAGCATTGTCTCAAAACACTGAAAGTATTGCATCTTACACAAAACTTAGACGAAACAATAAACCGCTCTCCAACATGAATGTTCGACATTTAGTCAAAATTAAAACAAATTCAATTGAATTAAATTGCAGATATGAAAACAACAAGATAATTATGAAAACCTGCAAATAAAAGCATAGTCAAACTAACTTATCGGTAAAAGAGACGTAACAAATTTTCTAAATGAGAAAGCACTCGGCCACCACTTTATTCAATGCCACTCAAAGGATCATGGCATCATTGAAATTTGATAGACATACTGGTCTAATCTAAAATGTTTATGTCCAGACCTCAATAATAAACTAGAACAAACACTGCTCAAACAGTGCACTGCTCATTTAACTGACACCGATATCCGCAAATTACACGATTTAATTTTGGGACGCTGTAAAATTTTAATGTAAAAGTTAGCCTTTATTTATAATATTTACAATTTGGACATGATTGAATATTATCAAATTATATGCGTAATTTAACAAATTTATTATTTCAAATAACTATTTGTATGTTCAATATTATATAGAGTTTAATTTCCATTCATTATATTAATCTTTTTTTATACAAAGGAAATTTTATTTTAAGGTTATCGTCGATAATTAACAATTATTCAATATCTCAATATAAGAAAATAAAGCATAAGCATTACAATTTGCAATGGCACATAATTCAGCTTCACATCAAAACTTCCTTCATCTACTAAGTAGGTTATAGCTTTGTTCGTATAGTATTTATTGTTACAAAAATCATAAAATATCAAATATTGCACATTTATTCAGTGAAAAATTGTAAATTTGTGTATAATTTGTTAATAATAGAGCTTTTTATTTTTACAATACTCTATATTATGTTTCTTTTAATCTTCCTTACCAATACAATCTCGTCATGAAGCGAAACGAGATATTTATCGCGAGATCTGCAGTCCGCTTCAGCATCCATCCACGAGGAAGTCTTCCATGAAAATTCAATCTCTCGTGATGGATGACATTCACTGAGAAGCCTTTGAGACGTGTCTATCAAGTGCAAAACATTTCCTGATGAATAGTGCCTCATAAACTATAGTCAAGTGTGCACACACTCTTAGCTTAATGTTATTTAACTTATAACAGATATTTTGCTGCAATTACATAATCCAAACTGTTGTATAATATATTGTAATGACTAATATGCTAAAAATAAACTATATTAATTTAAGAACTTATACATCTTAATTGAGAATTATCAACGAGCACCAATCACACATCTATCCACACTTGAAGACAAATGTGAATCATTCAAATTGTTATTGCGTATTTCAAACCTCAACAAATGTATTTATATTAAGTTAGATGTCAATTGTAACACCGTTTTTTAGTGTGCCCAAAAATAGTTTCAAAATGATTCAATTGCTATGATACATATATCGCTTC
The DNA here is from genome assembly GCA_036023295.1 of Invenusta paracnida. Classification (NCBI taxonomy): domain Eukaryota; kingdom Metazoa; phylum Platyhelminthes; order Proseriata; family Coelogynoporidae; genus Invenusta; species Invenusta paracnida. The sequence goes on from JAYRBW010049059.1 coordinate 3,897, forward strand.
TTCAAATAACACTATTTATTAATTATGTTTATTGTTAATGAACGTATAGCATTGATATATCATGCAGTGTAATATTCGTAAATTATAGCTAGTTTCATTGACTTTGAAGACAAAATTACTCACATGTGAATCGAAACAATATCATAAATAAAATGATAGAAATAAATTTCCCCATTTTGAAATGATGAATCCAGTGCTGAAAACAACAAGGAATCAATACATTAATAATACGGGAAATACAAAGTAAAGTAGTATATCAATCAGCCAAAACAACGAACCTTAATAAAACCTGATTAGCTATCCGATGATTACTTATTGCGTGCTTCAAAACAGTGTAAATAAAATTTGAAATTACACAAAAAATATAGATATAATGAGTTTTACAATATCTTTATCATTGCATTATTTTAAGATCACATTGTTATTATCAAAGACTGTAACATTTGAAGAAACAAGACACTAGTCTTCGTCAATTGTAATATATATCCAGTTTCAATTAACTCAACTTTGCACGTCAATATGTTGGTACATACAATTACCATACATAACTTCACGACTATTTAGTTTCAAACTGTGAATTTTATATTGAGTGATATATAAATTCAAGTACCCATTGAAATATAAGCTTTATGTGTAACAAATATATGCGTACTTTAAGTGTTTGCAATTGCTACTAGGCTTGTGTGTATTAGTTTTAAACAATATAATTATTCACAATTTATGTGTGCAGTTAGCAGTGAAACATAGATTAATACTGTTTCGTATTCCTACTTTTAAATTAAATACATTTTAATGTTAAAAATATTGATTTTGCAGATTACATTTATTAATCATAATTATAAAAAATAACTTCCATTTTGAATACATTTTCTATACATGATCAAACTTTTTTTGTATTAATTTAAAATCAATAAGCGTACATTTTTATTCGACTGGAAAGTATTGCAAACATGCACCACAAGGACATATTTAAATACTATTTATATAAGTTATACTAAAATGTAAAAAAAGTTTTATTAAGATATGACCCTACATAACAATCAATACTGTTCTTGTTATCGTTAATATTTGGCAACATTACATATATTTATATTATTCAAGCAACATGCACAAATCATAACTATTATTCTGAAGTTATTATTTAATATTTGGAGAGAATACATTAAATTCCATTGACCACTTTAAACATCTTTCCAGAATATACAATATAAATCATAAATCATTATTTTATAAATCACCACCTCGCTTCTAATTTACATCGCTTCAAGTTTACAGCATTTCTAGCTTACATCACTTTTTATTTACTGCATTTCTAATTTACGTCGCTCCTTACTTTTTACGTTTACTACTTACAGAGCAAAAACATGTTTTTAATCAATACAAGGTTAGTTTTTAAGAAAGTTTAGGTTTAAAAATAATGTTATAAACTTTATGTAAGCTTTGTAATGGTCAACTGCTCAATACGGTCATTCTACGTGCCATAAGTCTCAATCGATTAAGTAGAATGGCTCATAATTGAGTTTAACTGTACTGTGATTTTGGGCTGTTGCTAAGACGGTAACTATGTAATAGAAATAATTTTAACTGAAATATTATTTTACCAATTTAAGTTAACATTCTGACCGAAATCGGCCCAACTAACAGTAACTAGGCTTTCCATAACGAAAAAATGCACTGTAACTAAGGCACAAAATATGTCATAGCAACCAACATGTAGTATGTTATTCTTCATGCACCGTTGCTTGGTGAGTAAAAAAATGGAGCCGATATGACATTTTGTTGCTAGGAGAACCAATCCCGGTTCTGCTATGACCTTATATCATTCTAATTATATGTTTTATAATGCTAAAGTTGTATAACTCATACTCAATAAACCGTTTCTAGGAACACGTTGCTCGGAATCTTTTGCTATGTTGGTTGACAAGAGGGACGTTTGTTGTTACGGTATCTAAGACTATAGAACCACGAGGGTCCTCTGCATTAAGTACCAGGAGGTGCAGAGGGTACGCATCTTACATAATGCATTTTCAATGTAAATTCCATATATTTTGATTTCTATAGTCAATAAATCAATATTGGAACCACTTGGTTCCACCGGAACACACTGGGAACATATAGTAGACTATGTACTCTCATCCTACAGTATTGGATACCCATATATATATTTGTTCTTCTTCAAAATGCCGCTACAAGAACGGTTCAATTATGTAAATATAGAGATCTATTAGGGATTTGCATTGTAATGTACCAGGTTGCACCGCATCTTCTAATCTCAACTATATCATAAGCAGATTCAATCAATTATTTTATACTGCGGACATATAGAAATCCAATTATATTTATAAAAATTGTCTCTAATAATCAACTTAATGATGTACATTGTCATTTTTATTTTTATAGATATGAATAAGAACATTTCACAGCTTGATTAATTAATTACTTTGCATCGCATAGATATAAAAAAATTTTGTTCCGTTTATATTAACACCTAAATGCCATTTTAAAATTTACAAATCACAATCTATTACATAGGCACGTTTTTGATTACTGAATAACTTCGTAAATTCCGAACCAATTTTGTTTGTTTCTTTTTTTATGAATAGTCCATGAGTATCTCCGCAGTTAGATGTATTATAGTTGCTATAGCTACCGTTTTATTTTATCTAAAAATACTTCTAAAAATTGTTCTATTTAGCCAATAGTATGGATCCGCTTTGTACTGATTAGCTTCGTCATATTAGAACAGATTTTATTCATATATGTTTCATCGTGTCGATAAGAATTATCTCTCCTGCTTTATGTATTATAGTTAGCATAGCTACTGTTTTACTGTCTCTAAAATCTTGTAAAAATGTTACATTTTACCTATATTATTTGTTCCGCTTCGTACCAATTGGCTTCAACAATTCTTAACCGATTTCGTTCATATATGTTTCATTGTGTCAGTAATTATTATCTCACCCGTTTTATGCATATAGTTACCATGGCCACCATATTACTGCCTATAAATATTCAATCTCAGTGACTATAAGTTATAAAGGTTGATTGAATCACTAGAGAAACTGGCAAACAGTAATCGAAAATTAAATATAGCACATATTTATTAAAGACGCCCATGAGTTCATCTACCTTTTCATATAATATAATATAGTTACCATAGCAACAATATGACTGCCTCATACACTAGAAGCGGTGTAAACTAGAAGCGCTGTAAACAAGAAATGCTTTAAAATAAAAGTGATGCAAATTTGAAGCGCTGCAAATTAAAATCGACGTAAACAAGAAGAGCTTTCAACTAGAAAAGCTGTAAAATAAAAGTGATTTAAACTTGGAGTGCTGTAAACTAGAAGCGCTGTAAACTAGAGGTGTTATAATTAATCATCTTGCTATAGTTCCCTTATGGCGGACTTTCGTTAGGGAACATTTAATCTTCAATCTCTGTTGCGTCACCCTAATATTCCTCCAATACGTTGTCTTAGTAATTGCCTTACCTAGTGAAAACTTACGTTTGTTTAATTATAAAAAAAGAAGTTATCTAGCATCATTAAAACTTTTTAAAGTGTTTTACTATAATTGAGATGTCGGAATATTTGTAGTATGCTAAATGTATACATCAATTCGTGTATATTTTGACAATGCGCTAACTCATATATATATTATATGCTTCAGAATATCCACTTGTCTATTTAATAATTTTGTATAAATATAATATTCGAATAGTAGGAAAGACTGCAACTAGTCGCTAGTTATTTAATAAATGAACTAAAAAAATAGAAACATTCAAGCATTCCAAAGTTAATACGAGTATTTCAAGTGAAAGTTATTAAACTCACTTAGAAACACCGACATTGAATTAATTTTACAAGTGCGCTGCAGACCCCGAAATGACACCAATTGTAATAATCAAGGACATTGTAATAATCTTTAGAGCTTTACTTTATCATTATCAACGGTATATTAATTCCATTGCGTGCTATTTTCTTAAATATGAGCATTAATGAAGAGTAATCGACTTATTAAATGGAAAAGAATGACAAGTATTGTATTGCACTTTAAAATGATATGATGTTAAGATGTCTGCAAATTAAATATTAGATAAATATAATAAGATTTTCTTCCGTTTGATAAAATTAACGCAAACTAAATTATGAGTTAAACAAATCTAATTTGTATAATATATATGTATGCAGTATATATGTATTTATTTATGCATTAATTTTTTATTCTTTTTTAATATAATAATTTAAATACGATTTAATGCTATGATAGAGTTTATCTTATTCGAAAAATAAAATATATTAGATATGATTAATATTAACGATATTCATTAATACAAACTTGTTTAAATAAGTATATTTCATTAAAAATAATTGGATAGAATAACATGATGTACCTACATTTAAAAAATCTTGATAATAATCCTGAACAATTTTCATCTAGATATACCTATGTTTACAGTTGATTTCAATTATAAATTAATATACTCAACCTGAATACAATGCAATCAGCGTATATTTGAAACTAGTGTATTAATATCTAAAATCATTACCTTAAGTCATGACCATAAACTAATTTGACAAACTGGTATTCTAACTAATTCGATAAACATATAAGGTGAAACCGGCTCCACAAAGCGTATATAAACATGAACAATTATGTTTTCTAATTAGTTGGTAAATTAGTTGATAGAAATGATACTTTAGATGAGTGCGTATAAGACAGCTTTACAGTCTAATAAAAGGAGGACGTAGAATATTATTAGTATATATTCATATTCAATTATTACTTTCTCTGCGTAATTCTCACCACAACTAACGTGCCTATTTATACAGTCTAATCATTAAATCACCAAGATTGGAAATCTACACATTTGACATGAAAACATAGAAACATATTCCGCGGTTTTGTTTTTTAATAAAGAAGGTATACGTGTGAAATATAAAATTCATTACAACCGATATGTAACTGATTTAATGTTTTAATGTGCATTAAGTAACATTTTTACCCCTTTGAGGACGGCAAGAAAACTATATTTCATTTGTAAAAATCCTTTTATATATTAGTCGAAAAACAACTTTAAGACATATTGTGTATTTTAAATATTTCAGAACCTAGCAGTTCGACATGAAGACTTTATTGTGAATGGAATTCACGGAAACAGCTCCTGTTTGCATTAATGCAAAAGTATTTGTCACACGTCAAGCACTGGGTGGCAAGGTATCAAGTTTCAATGGTCCGTTGTTCGACTCCTCTCGACTGGACCAACGCCTGCGCACTTGTGTGAAGACAAGGAAATGGGCTGGGATTGCAGTTGCAGCCAGACATTGCTTTTTTGTCCCACTGGCATGCATGCGCGACACTCGAGGAAAACTTTTCCATCAGTCGCTGAACAATGGCTTGTCGAAATGCCTTAAACTTCAAAGCAGTGGCGCCATCAGTGTATTTTTGGATAACTAATGCATTGCAATTGCACAGTGAGATGTGAAGCATGTCGAAGAACAAACGAAAGTAGTATTTATATGGCGCCCGATGGTAAATCTCGAATGGCACTCCTTCATCTGGTCAGCCAAGTCAACAAGGCACGCATACTTGTACTCGTTCTGTGGTGTGTATCGTTGGATGAAATGTTGCTGGTCCCAAGTCCATTGGGTCCTACGGTTATATTCAACCATAATCAGTACGCGGGTTCATGGCCGTGGCGGATTGGAAGTTGGTCCATACTGTTTGTCAACGTACTCAGAGATGATAGTGGTCAGCCTTGCCGTATATTATCTTCGACACTTGTAATACCCATCAGCTTACGGTCAACTTCTCGGCTTCTTGCAATGGGGCTCTATTGAATATTCCTCTCGACGAACAGCCTCCAAAGGCTGTCTTCAATTGGCCCAAAAATGTAAAGCCTATCTGTGAGACATCATAAGCATCACACCTAATACCCAACAAAAGCCATAGTACATTCGTTTATTTTATCAATTTGAGTATTGTCAAATATCCGCACAAACAATCATATACTGAGAACTATAAAAATTAGTATTATTATTTCTATTATAAATACTGTTAGTGAATACTTTCTAAACGCATTCTTCAAATCTCCCCTCTGTAAAACTTGTAAACATTTTATTTCAACACCGGTATAAGCCTTCAACAATTTTTTAATTTTATTTTTAGATGTAGTATATAATATTTTACTTCTTTAATGTGTGTGATTTTAATAGTTATGTTTCCACTTTCATGCATTTATTATTATTAATTAATTGTATGTAATGAAATATACACAAATTATGTTAAATCCGTCAGACCATCTGGATTTTTGTACTGTGTATCACATGTATATTTGATATTTGATATAAACAGTCAGTTTCAAAATTATTTTATATTAGCTCCTGCATATTCATAATAAAGCACAAACAGGACGCTTAATTTGGCGTCAGCACTGATTCACTAAGAATGACGCCTAAAAAGCGATGTTATGACTGCAAATACGCGTCATTCTGGCGTCATGTTTAATGTACAAATATATGGCGCGTCGTGTAGTAGAATGCTTGTCGGAAATCTGATATTTGCCAAATATATATCAACTAATTGATGCCTTGGTACTTCAGATAAGGCAATGCAAGAATCTTGGTTACGAAATACGGAATTTCAAAATCAGCATCCTATAAACCTAATGACAGAATGTGCGTAATCGACTGCGAAACAGTGATCGCGATATTGTCAACCTAAACTGGGCCAGGAACCTAGAAAGGGGAGAATGAGTTTGATACATCGTTAGAAATCAATGAATGCAATGACTAGATTTTAAAGAAATACGATTGACATCAAAATTTGGTAGACGGAATAAATTATTACATGTATTAAAAGTATATGTTGTAAAATGTATAAAATACTTTTTCAAGACATCACCATTATTAAACGAATGACATAAATGTGGGTTGTACTCATTTACGAGAATGGTTTTATGTGTCGTAAATTCCAAATAATTTTCTAACATAGTTATTTCATTGATTTGAACTTATTTCCTTAAAATGAACATTTTAATGATAAAATGAGTACACTTCTGCATTATACCTTGGTATAACAATATACTCGTAATATTAGATTATTACTAATGAAATTAATTGACATGAATATTAGCTTATTACTGATGAAATTAATTGACATGAATATTAGCTTATTACTGATGAAATTAATTGACATGAATATTGTTAACTGTAGTGTTATATTCTGTATAAATCAATATTTATCATTTTACCTAAAAATATACTTCATTATGGATTGGAAAACCACTTCAAATTTAAAATAAATATATTTTTAATAAAAGGACCGAGCTTTCGATGCTACTAGCATCATAATCATGGACAAATATATTAAAAGGGCAACAA
>JAYRBW010049070.1:0-11277 GCA_036023295.1 Invenusta paracnida
GATGAAAGTACAGTAATGATGGATACTGCGGTTCTCAATGTACTCGGCTTTACTAATGCTAAACTTGGGGAGGACAAAGTTGCCGAGTATGCACCAAATCTTCGGAGAGGAATATATAGCCTCTATGTATACTGTGACCCATGCTTGGAAACATATGTCGGTAATGCGCTTGTACCCATTCTACGTACAGTTAGTTATAATAGTGTAGGTGTCTATGGACAGACAATTACTAGTCTACATGATAATGCACTATATGTGCTCCTCAATAAGCACACAATCAACAGTATTGAAGTAATGCTGTGCGATGATGCTGGAGCGAAGGTCTCTTTTGTTGGGGGTGAGACAGTAATTACACTTCATATCCGCCGTCGAACAGTATAAACATATGCATGCATGCACATACACTCACTCACTCCTACAATGGCGGCCACAGCCTTTAGCGATGATGGGGACTATAATTCAGGTGATGAATTGGTGGAAGATGCTCGTGAAATGAATTCCCTCCCTACTCAGGATAGAAAAAACACTTTTTTACTGCTGATACCAATTGGAGGGATGAAGATGCGTTGACAGAGGCTATAATTGATAAGCTTGGATATATTTACTACTGCCGTAAACAGTGGCATAAGAGTTCACTGTTAATGGGTCTCGAGACTTAACTAAAGCGGACGGTGCGACTAAAGTATGCTGGTCATTCAGTGTCTGAGTTTTATGAGCAGACTGAACAACCACTCGATGGAATAGTACGGTCTTTTGCCAGACATAAAAATGCAATGGGCTAACTCACTATAAACATGCAGAGCGGAAACAAGCCCTTGAATACAAAATGGGTTATGCGATACCAATTAAAAGCTGGGGAGCGCTCTCTGTTTACTCAGGTTACAGAAGGCAAGTGGGGGGTAGTCTGTTTAAAACAATCGGACGTTTTGCAATGCCAATACTTAAAAAAACTATTGCCTGTATTTAAAAAATTGGGGAAGTGTGCCACTTCTGCACTTACACTAGGTACGAGTATTGCAGGAGACATGATGGCTGGAAACTTTAAATGTATTCCTGACAATCTTAAGAAGCGAGACCGCAATGAAATTAATGATATTGGACTCGGTATCTGGGACAGGATGCCTTTCCCACTGGGCAGCAGGGTAGTGGAGCGCGTAGAAGGAAGTCTATAAACATGAAAGGAGGTAGAGTTAAAAAGGTCACTCTTACTATTAAACGAAATAGAAGACTGCCAGTAGTATGATTAAACCGTGACTGCCCATGCACAAAGAGCGAGCAGTCTTTGTTTGAAGGGATACCTGATCAGACTGTGCTCGATCATGCACAAATTGGCAGATGTACACACCTTAATAATGTCACCCAAGGCAATGATCCCATCGAGTTTACAATTACTTCCTCACCAGATGAATATATTGACATGAACGATAATATGCTTCACTTGCGCTGCATAGTTGTTAAAGCAGATGGCACCTCCCATACAGCCGCAGCGCAGAAGGTGACTCCAGTAAACAACTGGATGCACTCACTCTTCTCGGATGTAAATCTTACACTAGGCAATATATCCTTCAAGAACATATCTCAATAACCTGCTTTTATGTTCCAATGTAAGTAAACGAGAACAACTGTTGACATCTAGCTTTATCAAGGATGCTGCAGGACATATGGAATCGGAGGGGGCGGCAAACAGTGGATATACCCAACATCTGAATAGCATTAAAAGGGATGAATCAATTGACTTCTGTGGTCCTTTGTGTCTGGATATGTGACAGCAGGACAATCTCAGCCAGCTAGATGTACACATTAGGTTGGTTGGTAGCAAGCCAAAATTTCACCTCTTTAATAAAACTGATGCTACTCAAAACACTTCAATGGTGATTATTGAAGAAGCCGTTCTCTATGTCAAACGGGTTAAGGTCTCCCCCGAAACTATCATGGAGCATGAAAAACAGCTTGTTACAAAGAATGCAATCTAGCCCCTTCAACATACAACCATGCAGACATATACTGTTCCTGCGGGGTCAATGAGTCATATACGAGTTAGGCTTTTTCGTGGTCACATGCCAAAAAGGGTCATTATTGGTATGGTTGATAACAACGCCTATAATGGGGATATTGCACGCAATCCTTTTAAATTTAAGCACAATTCACTGGACCATCTGGCGCTCTATAGGGAGGGCTTTACCATCCCCATCCGACCGCTTACACCTGATTTTGACTAAAAAACTCTGTGTATGAGAGTACATCACTGGACTGCTACAGGATTTGGAAATGTTTAATCGCGATGAGAACATTAATTTCACACTTGGAGACTTTACTGCGCGAGGCTATTCCCTATTTGCATTTAATCTAAAACATGATCTAACAGCGGCTGGACATACCCTATAGTGAAGGGAATCTTCGATTGGAGCTTAAATTTGATAAAGCACTTTCCGAGTCTATAAACGTGATTATTATGGTCGTTTTCGATGCAAAGGTGGAAATCACACTTCAGCGTCAGGTTCTAATGGACTTTAAGGGCTAACAATGCCCTATACAAATCCACTGCTTCACTTTGTGAGTCTACACCACCGCTTGGACAAGAACTTTCTGGGTGTTTACCCGGTAAATCGTCTATCCGTTGGACTCAGGAAGCCGGATAAGGCCGGCGCTGTTGGTCTCATTGTTAATACTGATACTGACAATCTCCCCGGTCAACATTGGATCGCCTGTTTTCTTCCGCCTCATGGACGTGGGGAGGTATTTGACTCATTTTTACAACTGCCTCCACCTTGTGTACAACTTTGGTTAAATAAACAGTGCTATCGTGGGTGGACAGTTAACTCTACTTTTATTACTCTAATAACACTATGTGGTGGCTATTGCTTGTACTACTTATATAAAAGACTTGTGTGTAAGCTGCCTATGACTGCGATTGTACGAACATTTGCTCAAAATGGCGACTTTATTATATGACAGTTTGTTAGACGAAACTTATCCCTATGGTAGATTGGAGACTTTATTGTACTACTATTACTATTGATCTTTTAATAAAATGTAGTTTGATCATCTCAACATCTGTCTTGTTTCTCTGACTTGTTCGCACATATAGGGGAGAGTAGGTTTTAAACATGAACAGTTAGTAGGATGAGGGGGACTAAAAAATGGAGAGCAGTAGTGATGTGGGACTGGGGAATCCGACTCGGTTATAGATGTATAATCTCACTATACAGATATGAAACCTCTGCTTACCTACTTATATCGTACGGGAATCGATGACAGTATATCCTAGTGGGAAATTGGAACAAATTTATCAAGAATTGGCACTATCCTTCATACCTGAGGAGGCGATGGGTGATTTGAACTGATATAAATGGGGTAAAAAATTACCTAGACTTTTAAAATGCTTCAAAAGTGCAACTTAGGTCGTATATTCGTCAATTTTTGGTCCACTATTTTATTTAAACATTCACAACTGTAGTTGTGCGATGTCTTACTTGTACTTGTTATAACTGAAATATATTTATTGCTATGGAAAAAATGGCGATTTTTATTTCCTATTTTAACCCGGATGCCTAAGGCTACATAAAAAATCAAGATAGATATAGAGATACAAAACGTATAATTTAAGGACAAAACATTTAAATAATAATACAAAAATAAAACGAAGTGTCTAACATTGAGTAATTAATATCCAAATAAATATTTTCTAAGCATATAGTACGTACTGGATCAATCTCTAAATACCCAGTAAAAGATGGAGGAGGAAGAGGATAGTTAGTGTTTGTAAAGACATTATTAACATATGGTTACATACTTAGCAGTCGCATGTCACTCCCTGATCAAAAGTCCAGATTCGTCGTCGCATCCAAGCGTTTTAGAGCGAGTTTCTTTGGTGTACAGGGACTGACTGTTTTCTTTTTCTTCTGAGTAGTAGTAGGAGTCACCGTTGAAACTACTGCTGCTGCTGCGTCCCTCTATGGAGAAGTATAGGTCATGAGACAGCATCATACGGCTTTGGTGATTCCATCGGCTCGTAGCATATCTATACGATGCGCAGATTGAGACTGGGAACGTGTTCTCCATCGCCGTATTGACCCATGTAGATACCGTTGTAACGCATTATAAATTGATAGCGGCCCGGCCCAGAGATCTCTGCAACTTTAATCGCCTGATTGCCAGTTCAGTCAAATGCGAAAACATTGCTCGACATCTTTGCCCAGTATATGTCTGAGGTAGGAGAGAAGGTAGGTCGCAGCGTAAGTGTGGCCAGGTAGAGGTCTCTCGTAAAGCCTTAGATAGAGTAGTCGTCTCGATAGGGGGAAAGGGAGGAGGAGGAGGGGAGAGAGATCTTTGTTCCAGCGCTCTACCACCTTACTACTGATACTGTATAAATTATGTAAATACTTATTATACTTTCAAGGTTTATCTTCTATCCATAATTACAGATATCCACCTTACGTAAATATTCCTCTAGATTAGGCGCTTATTTATAAACTCCGCCTTTCCATACGATGGAAATCCTATATTATAAAACTAATGATTTATTAATAAATTACAACTTTTAATGAGTGTAGACACATGATACACTTTTATTGTGCGCTGTATCTTTTTATCTATTTTAAAAGTCGAGTAATTACTGTCTAAACTAAATTGAAAAAGTTAATAATTTTAATTAATCTATTTTATTCTATTAATCTTAGTTAAGTTTTAACCATAGTATAAAATTGTATACGATTATTATAGTATAAATTATATATTGTTTAATAACATGCTATAGAAAATTAAAGTATTACAAATAAATGATTTTTATGGTAAATAACTTTGAGATGAATTTTTCGTATTGTAAAGTGTATTTCAAACTTTTAAGTGATTTTGTGAATTAATTATTGCTACTTCCAATAAGACATGTCACAGTTAATGTGTTGCTTATTAAGCACCACATGCTTGTATTGAAATCATGTATAATTAAATCATCATTGTTATAAATTAAAATTACGAAAAAGGGTTTCCAATTGTACTCAAATTTTTTGTGGAAACAAATTATATGTAGCTTAAATATAAGTTATATCTAAGAATTTTTTTAAATAATGATGGAGAATTTAGAAAAAATGTAGATTTGTAATATAGGTAGTCTAAAACAAGTTTATGTGAAAAATAAATGTATATCTTTGCTACCTATTTGAACAAAATAATATAGCAAAATAACAATTTAAAATTGATATTAGTATACATGCATACTGAAACCAGCTTGTATTAATATACATATACCACTCTACTACAACTGTAAGTAAGAAACGTTACCCATGAAGAACTTGTTCAATGAATACATCTCAGTTAGTAGCCAATCAAATCTATAGTTTCTGATACAGCCTACTCATTCCATCTCCATTCGCAACGAATCAATCTCTTGCCATGCTCAAAACTGAAGCTCTCTTTAAAACCATTTCCGAAACAAATTATTTTCGAATTACTCTACTTTCTGGCAAAAGATAACACGTTGCACTTGCTCTAAGTGAATATTTTCACTTCTTCTATTTATTTATTTTTTAGACTAGAGAAACGGTATCTGAAAGAAGATGGCTTCCATATTTAACATCTCTCTGGACATGATCGGAGTTAGGAATAATTCCTCAGCGCCCATTTTCCCAAAGATCAATAGTGTCTGGATCAACCAGTATCTCGACAATCTGTTCAACTCGATTCCTTCTGTGATCCACACGACCTATAAGCAGATCCTGCTATTCCTCTACTGTATCATAATTCTCACCGGCTCTGTACTGAACATCTTCCTCAAGATCACCATCTACCGTCTCCGAAGCCCCGAGACCCTCTCAAATCGAATCATGCTCATGAGCCAAGTCGGCTGCAATCTCGTCATGCTATGGTTCTGCATCCCCGTTGCCGCATACTTTGCCGTCTACAAGAACTGGGTCTTTGGTGACGCCATGTGTCACGTGATGGCCTTTGTCATGCACGCAGTTGTAGCGCTTAATATCTTCCTACTGGTCGCCATCTGCCTCAACCGAAGTATCGCGATCAATCGTAGTTCAGAGCGATTTGTGGACCCTGTTATTGATCTAAACATGCGCGTGATGACGATTATGATTTGTGTTGTAGTGTTTGCGGCTTTGTTGGCTCTCCCTGCGAGTATTGTCACCTCGGAGATCGGAATAGCTGTTCATGTCATGAGCAAAGAGATACTGAAGTATGTCAACGACTACAAGGGAGGCCCCAAAATTTGCAAGTATGTTTGGAATGGATAATATTGATTAGTTTAACTGTGTCAGAACATATTTTTAAGGTTCATTAACTATTTAAGTTGGCGTTTTATTTAGGTAGTTTAATAATATATCTACCTATATATCATAATATTATATATATCATAATATTATAATTAAGTATAATAAATTATACTATACAAGTATAGGCAGTTTATATATTAATAACAACTATTATATTAGAAAGTCACTATTATTTACTAAATTAAAATAATGAATGTAACTAATATGTAACTATTTCATCATATAAATATTTGTCACATATTTAATTCTAATCATGAATTCATTAAAGCAAATTATCAGCATTGGTGACAGATTTATTTTGTACAGCTATGTCAAACAATAATTTTAAATATATTTGTTCAAATTGTATAATGAAACACTATCACAACCAATTATTTTTAAGCAATATATTTCACTAAATGCCTTTCATTCAATTATTTTAGTTTATCGAATAATATCAACATTGATGCATTTGTTAATGGAAAATCCTTATTTTCATAAGTTTATTTTATTAAATTTACTTTTTTTATAATAATAATAATAATTTTAACCTATATACTGAAATATTGTTTTAATAATTTATATTGTACAGTTGTTTATACATTTTGTTTATCTTATGTAAATTTATTTTAAAATGATAGCATCTCGTACGCCTATAATATTCATTTATTTATTAAAACAAACATAAAACAATAAAACTTCATATTTATATAAAAATGTAGTAAAATAAATGTAAAAAAATATATTTACTTTGAGATTTCATAAATAAATCAAATCTTTAAATTTATCGATATTTTTGTTTAATTTTTATTTCTTTATTTTGAATGAAAACATGTCGCTTATTATATTAAAACTATTAATTTTATAAAATGCATACGTTCCGATCCATTTAAGCCTTCATTTGTAGAACTGTATTAAAAATATATATATATTTAGAGCTCATAATGTATTTATATATTTTCCTATAAATTATTATTAACAAAGATAACATCATACACTCGTCTATATATACATACAAAAGGAATATTGAAAAATTAAAAATTAAAAATTAGAAATCAGTAAATTGTATTCTTCCTTGTCATTTGTATTCCCATAAAAATAATGAAAATTTTATTTTTGAGTTTTTTTATGTTAAAACAAATAATACATAAATGAAATTTCTTTATGAAAGTGTATGTATTATATATATCAATTAATATTTATATGTAATGCAATGCAATACAATGTAATGTAATCAAAACATAATATTTCTAGTTTAAATATCTAATTATAATGGAGAAAATGACGGATTAGCTTATATGCCGTATTTAACATATTTCAACATAAAATTCACAAATGTTATATGAAATAAGTAAAAGACTGTTATTTTTTCGTTGAAGCATAATTTTGTCTAAAACTTTTAAAAGCCGATTAACTCAAATTGAAACTAGTATAAATAATAATAACCTAACATTTACGTCATTTTAAGTAATTATAAGTTGTTTTATGAGATTAGTTTCAAATCAAAGACTAAAGATTATATTACATATTTAAAAAACACAAAATAATTTTTCAAATGTAATGTTTCAAGATTTAGATATTTATATAAGCTGTATAACAAAAAATTATTTCGTTAAATTATAGCATTTATGGTAATTGATATTGAATTTAATAAAGATTTAATAGAATAACTCGTATTACACAAAACAAGTTTTGTAGAAGAAAATTGTATATACATTATACATTTATTTATATTGCAAGATGAATGCTTAGATACATATCCACACAAATATCCATACATATCTAAATCTGTTATAAAAGTAAAATTATAGTTTTACAAGACAACATACATTTTATATATTTTTAGAATTTATAATATGAATATATAGACAATGTTTTTAAACGTAAATTCTAACATATATTTACTATTTCTTACTATAACAAATAAAATATGCGAAATTAGTATTCAACTTGTAAAGATTAAAATATGGATATCGATTAGATAAATATTTAATTTAATTTAAAAATGTTTATGTTAATGTTAATGTTTTAGTACCCACATTTAATTCATTAAGTTAACCTATAATATAAAATATTCCAAAAATATGCTAAGTATGATGTCATATTTTCACACATTGCTTAAGTGATACAAAGAATATATATACATTCATGCATACTATTAAATGATGCAAAGCATTTGGCCGTGGCAGCAGGAAATAAAAGATGTAATATTTCATTAATTATTTGAAGAAGTAATTTTATGGAAATCGTACAGAATTAACTTTATACAATAAAGTTTACCATTTCAAAATTTTCCTGAACACTAATATCAATTTGTATTATACAAATGCAAACTATGCATTTTATATATATTCTCTCAATTCATTTGTGTATTATTTATTTTATTATTCACGTAACTAATATTTGTTTACTACTTAATGTAGTTACTTATTAGGAATATTTCATTATTAAATATATTTTACCTGAGTAATTCGGAATCAGAACATTTTTTCCATGTTTACAAATTAACAGACGTAAAAGTATGTCTTTAAATATTTTTGTTATTTAAATATAAAAAGTTTCAAAATAAATATCTATAAAAAAAATTTGAAAATATGCTAATTCTATATTCTAAAGTTCATCATAAAAGGCAAAATGTTGTCATTTTTAACAAAGCTAAAAAAGAAAGTAACATGTGGTTTTCGTAATTCATTTATTTAATAGTCAATTTTATTGATTTTCAATAATATGGACTTTCAACAAAAATGTTAATATTTAATCGCTTTCTTTAACACTTCAACTCATCTCCACTCTCTATTGGTCTTCTCAGGGAGAGCTGGAACCGCAACGCTCGCCTCGCTTATGACATCAGCCTTATCGTCACCATGTACTGCATCCCCCTAGTCTTCATCTGCTTCTCCCAACACCGGATCACAGTGCACCTGCGCAAATCCCAACGACTCCTCATGAATCACCCGGGAAACAAAGCCTGGGTGGCTAAGCGGCGACGTCTGGTCCGCATCTGCGTGCTCATGGCCTGTCTATTTGCGGTCTCCTGGTTCCCTTGTCATCTTTGCAACATGCTCATAAACATCTTCACGATGAACACGCCCGCCACAGAGGTCCTCTCAGACTTCGCTCTCTGTCTTGCCATGTCGAACACTGTGTCAGGACCGACCCTGATTCTCTACTGTTGCGCCAGCTATCGCAGATACTTCTTCCGACTCATGCGTGGTGTGCTGAGCACTCTTTGGCCGTTGCCCCAACTGCAAAACCGATGCCGGATCTTCTGTAGCAGTCTATGCTGCTTTCGCTCGAACGTATCCGAGTCGTAACCGCCAATAGTCACTTTTATTCAACTATCCGTCGGAAATGATCGTCACTTGAAAGTATTCTAGCGAAAGATGTTTTGAAACTAATTCCACTTTATAAAATAACTAGTAAATCTCACGGATTTTTTATAAATTTTGCTGAAAATTGTGCGTTCTCTAATGTAAAATAATTTTTAACTTAATTCAATGTCACAAATTAACCGAAACTATAGTACACTACGCGCCGTTTTTAACTGTAATAAAATTGTTAAAATCATAACTTTTTTACTAGAGATTAAACAAAAAAGTTGTTGTTCAAGACATTTACTATTTTTATTTCATAATTTACAATACTTTCTCAAAATAGCTTGTATGAGTAGCAAAATTACATCAGGTTATTTTTGAAGGTGTTGAAAAATTATGGAAAATATTTCGTAATACTTTGAAAAAGACTCAATCTTGATAATTTCTAACTTTGTTGCAAAGTTGTAATGGGTTGTAACGCTGTATATAATACCTTTTTTTGTAGAGACTAAACAAAAAATTGCTGTTCAAGACATTTATTTTTAACTATTTTTATTTCATAATTTACATTACTTTCTCAAAATAGCTTGTATGAGTACCAAAATTGTGCTAAAAATCATTTAGTTGTATATGTATAATAACAATTTACGAAATTATTAATAAAATGTATAATATAATGTATATTTTTAAAGAATGTATATAGTATTAATGACATTTATATTTAAAAATATAACAATAAAAAAATTCTGGATAACATAATACACTGTGTGCTATATTAGAAAATGATATAATTATTTGAGAAATATAAATACATGTATCATTGAAACATTTTGGACATATTATTTAAAATCGTTCTGACACTTCATCTTGTAACATAATATCCATATATTACATAAACGGTGATTATTTACATGGATATACTCGTATGTAGGTATTGCTTGTTTGTTTCTTACACGTTTTAAGAGATGTATTAACAATCTTAGTGTCATGTCATTTACACTGATAAATCAAGACCAGATCTTCCATTTTATTAATAACAATTGCTTCTATTGAGCCTTCATAAGGCACTGTTATATGATTCATTATTTTGTGAAATTATAAAATTATTTATATATTTGGCGTGTATTAAACTGTAACTTGCAACGTTGTAACTCACTCAAAATTATCAGTTTATTTATAATATTCACTTTTTGTTTTATCCATTATAACGTGTACGGATTTATTTTTTAATTTAATGTAATATTTTCAGTGAGAAAATTAAACATATCATTTGTATTAAATGTTTACTTTCTTCATAAATATGTAAAACTATTTGTTAAATGTAATATCAAAAATATGTTGTGTACTGTAACGCTCTTATTTTCATTTGTTAATTTGAATTATTTAAATATATTTATTCATCATTATGAGCTTAACATATTTTATGGAGTTTTTGGATGTAGAAATAATTAATTTTCTCAATAATTTGTAGATATATTTTTGAATATTATGCTTGGTACTTTAATTACTTTATGTATATATATATGAATATCAATTTTTATTATCAGTATACAAATAAATATACTGAAAAACACCAACGCAAATAATAATTAGAATTTATTACTCCAATGTATAGATATAAGATCTATTGACTTTAACATAATAATTTGTTTTAAATTTATTAATATAATAAATATAAGTATATATAAAAATATATTAAGTTC
>JAYRBW010049081.1:0-11276 GCA_036023295.1 Invenusta paracnida
GACATTATAGCTAAACTGACATGCTAAAATGCTGATTTTCGTAATTAGAGATTGTTACATAATGAACTAAATTGGTTCATTGAACCACTAATATGTTATAGTAAAAACTAGGAAATATGTGAAAAAACTATTGTTTTTATTGAATATATTTTATATTCAGTCTGTTCCCAAATATAAAAGCGCTATAACTATACTTATTTCATTTAATGGAAGGCAACAATAATTGGGTCTATAGACCTATTTGGGAATTATAGGTATATAAATATATTGGGCATATAAGAGATAATTGAGTTATAACCGTTTGAGAAAACTTAGAATGTACAACCTCCACCACTCCAACGAAAACTTTTGTACTAACCTAACAAGAAAGCCTCCAATCTCTCCGGGAACTTCGCCTTCGGAGGCACACTCGTACGCGTTACTGCCAACTGGAGTTCGTGGCTTAAAAGTCCATTCATTACCCTGTATAGATGGTCTTCGCGGTAGTGCCCCCTTCCTGCTTCATCCAGACGGCCTGATAAAGCAAATGTAATGAAATTTTTACAGCTTGTAGCCTAACAATGCATAATTAAGGTATTTTGACTATGTAATGCTTTTTGTACTAGTATTGAAATATTTATTTCGAAAAAACGAAAAAGGGAACGTCGTTTTAATTTATAAACGGTGCAGAAGCTATCTGAATGTACTCATATGATATAATATGTATTTCAAAAACATAAATTTGTAACTTCCACATATTACTTCATGTGTTACCTCTGTCAAACTTAACAGTATAACGGTTAAGAAGCTTTGGAAATTTCGAGAAAATGTTTAAACGACATTACGTTCTGAAAGTTTATTAGCACAATGATGCAAAAATAAAATACTAGTCACTTTTGAATAATCAAATATTTTAAATACAATAATTCCCAAGCATTCAAACTTAACAAAAGTTCATAATCATGGGTACAATACAAAACACAATGAGACACATTATATATAAGACAACAAAAATTACATGAACACATTGAGAGCGATGTTCTTATTTTTAACTATAAACGCTGATTCAATAATTTTGTGTTTTAGCATCACTACAATGATGTATAATCGAAGTGTATGAAAAATCAGGACAATGTAGAGTGCTATTTATATGATTAGAAATACCATTATCAGATTTATTATGCAATATATTTTTAGGGTGTTCTTTCAGACGAATATTTAAACCTCTACCAGTCTCACCAAAATAAGAAAACGGACAATTATTTCAATTTACTGTACCCCTGTATGTTTGGGGTTTAAACGAATTAAAATTATTGCGAACTAGAAATTATTCGAAGTAGAAAAAGGAGATGACGTTCTGTTTTTTCGCGACTCCTTTGTGTCTAGCAATGTGAAATGTTTTCTAGGATGTAATGATAGAATCGGTGAACAGTGGTATAAAATTAATACAAACATTTTAATATTATGGAGCAGGTTAAAAATTCAGTATACTGAATGCCAATAAATATTGTTAAGTACTGCTTACTGATTTTTATAAATGGAAATTTGCTTAGATTTACATACCAGCTCTCTGGGTAGCACTGGATTGAGAAGTGCCTCAACAGTCGTGAAAATAGACAAGAAAAGCTTGATTGCCCCTCCAGTTGAACCAGCATCATGTCCGCCCGACCTCAGAGACTGCTTCAGTTGATTAACTGTCGTTGTCAACTTTCCTATCTACGCAATCATAGCAGAAGAGGCAAAAATGGAAGCTAAAAAACAGAACATTTATTTCATCCCGGCACTCCGCCTTCATCCGTAGTATACATGTCCTCTCATTTTATTACGTCATATTACATATTAATTAAAGAAACAGTCATGTTTTAAAATAATTAAAATAAATTAGAATACATGAAACACAGCTATTTCGTAATAGTACAAATTACTGAAATTAATATATTATTAATAATTTTATTAAATAAAATTCAAAAGTATTATTTACTTTTTGAAAATAATGTTGTTTTAAATTAACTATTAAAAATAATATCATTTACGCAACATCCAATAGTTTAACAGTAGTAGTTTAGACACGATAAATATTGATTTATAAAGGTTTTAGATATTGCCATACTGTTTTAAATTATTTCAAATTACATATTTAAATAAATATTTAGATACAAAATAATAATAACAAAAATGACTTGAAAAGTGGTACAAAAAATTATAATTAACAAAAATAGTAATACAGACTTTTGAGTTTATAAAAAAAAACATATTTGAAATATTTTCAAACTGCACTTTTCATACGTTGTCGCACACATCTTTTGAAATAAGCTAAATTAATAATAATACATGATACAGATATTTTGTAATATTAGTATAAAATACGAAAATTAAATTAATATGAATATGTCATATTTATTAACATTCAAACGAATCATTTCTATTTTTAAATAAAGTTATTTTACATGTAATATTTCAAAAAAATTATAACGGAGCTTTTTTATAGCGATATTTTTCAAAAATAGAAGTTTGGTGCATTTTAAGTATAGATTATAGTTAATATGTGATTTGTATACATCAACAGTATTTCCTACTCTAATGAAACAAATTGACGACTGAAGTCATTGTGTTATATGTTTTACGTAACGAAATAGAATATAGTTACCTAAAACCAAGCTAGTTACCTCTTGGAGAATCAGAGTCAATGCCACTGGCAGCACACGACGACAGCAGACGTTTGAAAATGGCATTCACCCCATTTTCTCTGAACACCCTCTGTGGACTAGAAGTCTCGTATGTGTGCCTTTTTACTCCACCAGAGGAACTCGAAGCACCATAAGGAGCCGTCGCAGGACTACAGGGGACCACTGATTGGGTCAAGAGCCTTACTCGATCTATTGAAACTATCTATGTAGGTAGTTTTATTTCAAACTAATAGTAACGTATCAAAGTCATGGCATGCATATATGTTGTTGATTTTTAAGATATTAATTTTTAAATTAAAATTAGGTGTGTTGTTTGAAATAACTTATTATTGAAGAAATTTAGCCTTGGGTTAAGCTATATAGCTGTGAGTGTTGGCCCATTATTTTTTTGGTATTAAAGATAGTACCCATGGCTCTATATGGCACCTATCCCATTTATAAAATATTGACTATTAATAATTTAAATATGTCTAAAAGTATAATTTAGTTAACTTAGTAATACTAGTATGATATAAAGTTCACAGTTTGTAGTGAAATTATATAAAAATCATGTCCATGATCAGGAGCCTGTAACATCAACTTATGTGTTATTAGCAAATAAAATTTAGGAGCTAATTACTGATAAATATCTGTTATCATAATTTCAGTAACACGATACACTCCTAAATATATGCGGATAATTGTATGAGCGGTTAGATTCTATAAATAGAAGTTGTCAACTTGCGTATAATTTTCTTCTAAAAGTTCGTTTGTCGCCTACCTTGCTAAGATTCCCTTTGAAAATAACTTAGTCATCGACTATAGTTAACACCTCTATGGTCACGTATACCCTAAATATACTTTTTGGTATTTCCATTGTTAATGTGGTATGAAGGATTGGCTATATTTTCGTAGTCCTTGCGCAGTCTAATGGGATGGGCGAGAAGGTAATTAGGTTATAAAACTTGCTCATCATCGTTGCTTGAATACATTTTATGTTGGTGTTAACCCGGTTAGAATTTAAGACTAAATATGCTAATTAATATATTAGCAAATATTTTCTTGTTACCATCTTTACGAGTTTACATCTCCACGATGTTAAAATTTATTTCATTGGTTAGTGTGATTAAATTACCTAGGAATTCCCCTTAAAGAATCCTACATTATTTTATTATGTAAATAAAACTATTGAGTTCAGTAGCTTGAATAACTATCTATTTAGCTCTATAACAGGTATATCAAATTAATGTAGATACTGAACGTTTTAAAATGTTACAATTATTTGTCTTGCTAATGAAAAGTTGGTGAATATATTACGATTTAAATATTACAAGGGATATTCAAATAGTTCAAAGGAAAAATATATACTTTATGACTTATGTAAAATTTTCTCTATGCAAAACGTACTTTTCCACCAAATATAATATATTTTAAACTGCACTTGTTACAAAATAAGGTATAAAAATACATAATAAATACATAAAGCAACATTCAACACAATCCAAGTTATAAGTACATAAATTATAGTAATATAGACAGACCACTGCCTCTATTATAAATTACAAAAAAAGCTCAAGGTCGTGCAAATTGTTTTGTTTTTTAAATACGTCATACTTTTATAATTCTTTTCTGAATTGTATGAGGATGCATTTACATCATAATTTACAATATAACATAAAGGAATATCATCATAGTTTGTATACTCAAATCTATCAATAACAGGTAATCTATTTTTAAACATTATTATATTAATTAATGTTTTTATGTACATAGGCTAACACATTGAGTCACATTTATCATATGGAAAGTACAAGTCATTAGTAGGAATCCTGTATTTTACATTGAATATAAACTAAATGTGTGATATTTGATACATTTAAAAGGCTTTAAAGTCCTAATGTAAAATTGACCAAAACTAGACAAAAATAAATATTGAGAAGTCGGTCATTTCATGTAAGGAAAAAGTGATTGTCCTAAAAATATCTGATATAAACAAAATACAACACCTATATTATAAAGCGTTTTAATTAAATATCCAATCAAAAGCAAGTAAGAAGTGACTATGTCACAAAAAAATCAAATTATCAATAGAAAGATTTAAAAGCAAAAAGATACACATAGGGTAAATTTTACATACGTTTAATTTTAGGTAATTATAAACCACCAAACCAAACTTTTGTGAGAATAATACATCTAACATTGACTGAAACTCTTTATAATATGAAAATTAAGCAGAGTAATCTTGTATTAATTATTGAAGACAAGACGTATATTTCAAAATAGTTATGTTCGGTAGCTGAATTCACTTTTTACAGAGTAAGTAATGTTAACCGCAATGTATGTTTTGTTCTTTGAAAGATATAATGATTATGAGGTACATACACATGGCTTCCCTGCAGAAAGTACTCGCTGGTGCGCTTTAAGACCTGATAACTGCGTAAATGATCTATTACATAAGACACACAGATAAGCTTTTTCACCCGAATGTACACGTCTGTGCCTTGCAAGGGTTGATGAGTCTGAAAATAATTTATTACATAAGACACACTGATAAGGTTTTTCACCCGAATGTATACGTTTGTGCCTTGTGAGATCTGATGATATCGAAAATGATTTATTACATAAAACACACTGATAAGGTTTTTCACCCGAATGTACACGTCTGTGCCTTGCAAGGGTTGATGAGTCTGAAAATAATTTATTACATAAAACACACTGATAAGGTTTTTCACCCGAATGTACACGTCTGTGTTTTGTAAGGGCTGCTGTGTCTGAAAATGATCTATTACATAAGACGCACTCATAAAGTTTTTCACCCGAATGTACACGTCTGTGCTTTATACGAGCTGATGAGTCTGAAAATGATTTATTACACAAGACACACGGATACGGCTTTTCACCCGAATGTACACGTTTGTGAACAGTAAGGTTTGATAAGTAAGAAAAAGATTTATTACATAAATCACACTGATAAGGTTTTTCACCCGAATGTACTCTCTTGTGATTTTTAAGATATGATGATCTCGAAAATGATTTATTACATAAGACACACAGATGAGTGTTGTAAACTTGTATTTTACTGCAAATTTTTTCTAGTTTAATAGAGCACTGTGATGAAGGCATAATGTAATAATGATCCTTTCTCCGGTGAATGAACAAATAATTCCGAATATTGTTAGGGTTTAAGAGGTAACTTTTCAATTGTGGCTGATTTCTGAAAGAAAAAAATACATTAAAATAAATTTGAAATAGATATATGTATGTCCGATAAAATTTAGGAAGTAAAATACAAACATTGATATGTCGCAAACATTTTAGGTGTCTACATCATGTGAATAAAAATAATAGTTGAAGTAGAAGGGAACTGGTCAGTCGATGCGATTTACCAATCACCTCACGTCATTCACTAATCATAGCAGAGAAAATAGGAAACAATAGCAGAATAAAAAAGAAGCCATACTAGTAATGTTTGTAAGAAGAAAAAAGCCGATTGGTAAAAATATAAAGTTACCCTATCGAGGAGACAAGAATGTTGACAGATTACAGCCTTTTAATTATAAATTTATTGTTACGGACTATTTAAATAGGCATTTAATTTTAATTACAAAAAAAAGCATAACATTTACATAAAAGCATTATTGCAAAATATTTAAAGATTCCCGGGGAGGATAGAAGGCTGAGGGCCTCTCTTGGATTTTACAAATCACTTGAGAATCCGCCGTCATCATCCTTACCAGTAGAGTGAGGTCTAACTTGTTTTTAAAATAATGATTGATATACCTCATTGATATCTTCTCAGATGAAGCTTATCAAACAAATAAACTCAGCTCTAATTATGAAAATAATTTTAATTTTATACTTGAAAATTCTGCAAAGATTTACATTTCACTCGATGAGTATAATGATTTAACAGTTAATTCTGAAAGTCTTACTATTTTTTCACTAAACATAAACAGCCTTAAATGTCACATTAATGAACTACGGGTATTTCTTGGATCCTTAAATAAGTCTCCAGATGTTATTGTACTAAGTGAAACCAGATCAAATATTGAAGCAATTTTAAACCAAAATTTTTCCACTGATTATAACTACTATATTACATATCCACATCAAAATAAATGTGGTGGTGTTGCTATCTTTATTAACCATAAGATTAATCACATGAGAGAATCTCTACTTGAAAATTAATAATGAACATATGGAAAATGTTGTTATTTGAATTAAGACAAATAATAGTTCATTATTTATTAACGGTATTATATAAACACCTATAATTAAATCTGCATAATTTTTCTGAAATTATTTCTAATCATGCTGTTAAAATTGATGTTAAAACCAGCTTAATTCTAGCAGTTAATCATAATATTGACTTTTGAAAAATAAATCATGATATTCATGTAAAAGATTATTTTGATAATCTCCAAGCACTGGGATTAAATCAAGTAATCAATTCCCCAACAAGAATTACAAAGACTTCCCGAACATCATTGACCACATATACATTAGATTATCTAAAATTCTTTATATTTTTTAGGTATTCACCCAGGAAAAATTAGTGATTACTAAGGTACATTCCTCCGTCTATATACAAATAATTTAAGTTACTTTAGTGGGGCAGCATAGCAAACCTTTTGTGCATGTTTTGATACAAGCACCAAATTTGGCATAAGTGTACATTGATATGTTGCGAACATTTTAAGATATTGGGCCACTTGAAATTCTTTCTTTATGTCCGCCATATTGGATTTCAAATGGGCGCCGCTTGAAATCACCGTTTGCTATTATCTATGGACATAATGCAGCTATTTACTATATTATGTTATCTAAATGTGTGTTTTTGGGGCAAGGAATCAAATGGTACCAATTTAAACTTGGTATTGTCAACTATAGGCCCACATTTGCAAAAAAAATGGAAAGTACATGTATGTTGTGGACTCACCGTCATGTGCAGTCCCCTTCACAGTTACAGAGGGCTGTGCACTGAAGGGCAGTCTTTTTGCACTTGCAGCGTCTCCCACACCCTTTCTTGCACTTGCAAGAAACCAGCTCCATGCAGCTATGGGCTGCTTCAGGAAGCCTGGTCCAGTAAGGTGTGTACTGTCCTTCTCCAGTCCTTGACCAACTCCAGTTGGTTGATTGGAGGGAGCTCTGGTGCAGGCAGCAGTATCTTACCCCACACATGTCCACCTTGATACACTGCCCTCTTGACATGTTCCTCCAGAGCTGCACATCGTTCTTACTACCGAAGTTTCCTCCTGGCCTTGTCAATGTCTGTACATTTGTTGATTCGATCATCCAACAGGATGACGAAGCTCTTGATGATGCGCATAGCATCGTCTGGTATGTCACGCGGTGCAGAGGACAGCAGTAGCAGCCTGGTACAAGGATGGTGCCTTTACGAAGCAGTTATGCGGGCGTACCAGATTCAATCCTGGCAACAGGAGCAAAGCCATCCACCCCGGTCTCCACTTGGCATCAAGAGCCAAAGGCTCAGATGTTCGGTCACCGCCAAAGATATCCTCCATCGGAAATCCCGGGGGTTTTATTCGCGTTGGGGATGTTGAAATTAACCCAAGACCCAACTGTCGCATGTGTCAAGCCATCATCAGGAGCAACTCTTCTCCACTGACATGCAGCAGTGGTGCCCTCTGTCATCGCCAAGAAAAGTGTAGCAAACTTACTAGAGCTAAACAAGTGAATGCCACCTGAAAATTTCCTACCTGCAACAACACTGCAGAACCCAAATCCATTACGCTCGCTGGCAGACGTATCTTGACAGAGATCAACAACCTACCACCATCAAATGCCTTACATGTTCCAAGCATCTTTCCAACCCCACCAACCCCCTTGTCTGTTACATCTGCAACAAGTCCTATCACAAGAATTTCTCGAAGATTCTCCGCAAGTAATTGGAACATTTAATTGCAAACAATGGGTGGAGATGCCCAAACTGTACCCCAAATGACCCGATTATTGCCACAAACACAGCCCCCACTACCAAACCTTTAGAGAACAAAGCTGAATATATGAAGATGGCACACTCAAGATTGTCCTTGAATTCAGCAAACAAAACCGAAAGCAGGTCACAGATATCCGTACCCGCCTCTCGGAACCTTATGAAGACCAGTCAGAGTAAACCTTTCAGCATGTACGAGCTCGAAAAAGCAATCCGAGAAATGAAGTCGAAAGCAGCAGAAGGACCGGATGAAATCTGCCTCACTTTTCTGAAACATATATGGCCAAAAGCAAAAGACTGCATGCTCTCCTTCATCAACCACTCATGGCAATCTGCAAAATGCCCGCAAAAATGGCGCAATGCTACCATTATTCCTATTCACAAGGCAGGAAAACCAGCCGGCTCTATCGAATCATATAGGCCAGTCAGTCTCACTTCTTCCGTTGCTAAAACGATGGAGCGCATGGTCAGAGAGAGACTTTACTTCATGGCGGAAGAAAGAGGGTGGATCTGTGAAGAACAGGCTGGCTTCAGAAAAAGTCACTCCTGCGAAGACCAAATAATCCGCCTGGCCCAAGACATCAGTGACGGATACCATCAAAAATCACCTAATCGTAGCATTCTTATCCCCCTTGACTACTCAAAGGCTTTTGATTGTGTTTGGAGAGCTAAGCTCCTGGAACAACTCATGAATATTGGAGTCCCCAGACGCTTCGTTCACTGGATCGCCGGCTTCCTATGCAATAGACAAGCCAATGTTAACATCAACGGCTCCCTGAGCAAAATAGTTCTTCTTAAAGAAGGAGTCCTCCAAGGAGCAGTCCTATCACCACTCCTATTCACTCTCTTCCTTAACCCAGCTCGCTACACCATACCTAGAGGGATTAAGATCAGCATGTACGCGGATGACATCGCCATATGGGCAAACAGTAACAACAAAGATGAGGCATGCAAACTTGTACAAGAGGGCTCTGACGCAATCCACAAATGGAGCAATGAAAGGAAACTGACTCTTAATCCGAGTAAATGCGAAATCTGTCCCTTTTCAAGCAGTACCAATGAAGCAAAATATGTCCCAAGGGTCAGCATAAACGGAATCCCACTCAAAGTCAACCAGAACCCTAGTTTCCTCGGAGTCACCTTTGACAGAGCGCTATTATTCAAAGAGCACGCCACCAAGACAACACACAAAGCTGGTGCCAGATGCAGAATGCTCGGTGCACTAACCAAGAGAGATTGGGGATGGAAAACAGACGTCATGAAGAGGGTCTACTGCATGTTCTGCAGAAGCGTTCTCGACTACTGTGGCGACGCCTGGCAACCTTTTGCGGCCACTTCCACCATGAATATCCTGGAACGATCACAGAATCGAGCCCTCAATATAATTACCGGACAACTCTAGACCACGCCAATAGAAGCCCTCCAACAAGAAGCCAATGTCATCTTCTACGCTACTCACTCCAAGAGAGCCATAGCCAGATCCTGGAAAAAATCTGTCCGTCTCCCACTGCCCAACCCTCGCCGCGACACGGCAGAAAAGCAGGTTGCAGAGGTGGACGGAAGCGCGGCAATCATCACCCCGGGCCCCACAAACGATCTCACAGTCCAAGAATCCCTGCACAGCAAAGGCAACAAGCAAACCAACTCCTACGAAACTGAAGTCTCGGCTATGCTACTTGCCCTGGAATTCATTGATAAAATGGAAGAAAAAGACATCCAAATCAGAATTTTCTCGGACAGTAAAGCTACACTAAGCGCCATACAGAACAACTCTTTCATCAACAGTGACATCAACACGATTTACTGGAAAATGTCAAACCTTAAACAACATCTGCTAATCAAATGGGTCCCCGGACATTGTTATCTTCCGGGTAATGAACAGGCAGATCAGGCGCGAAGGAATCCACCAAAACTCCCGGTGATTTAACAGACACCATCACATGGGACACGGCTAAAGCTATCATCAAGAGAGAAATCAATGACAAACAAATTGTAAACCCACGTACGAGGATCATCTACGGAGGAAGAAAGGGAGCGAAAATCAAGCTCAACAGAAAAGAAGAAGTCATTCTAGCCCAACTTTGTTCAGACCACTCCCTACACCTTGCGCCCTACAGATCTCTGATTCGTCCGGGTGCGGATCTGATATGCCCCCACTGCTCCTCAGAACCCGAAACTCTGGAACACTGGCTCATGGATTGCCCAGCATCTATACAACGACGAAGCCGTTTCTTTGGCGGACCGACTATCGGCCTCTTGGTTCTCATGGAACAACCTAGCCATGTGGTGGTGTTTTTCCATGCGGGTGACCGCATGTGACGCCCGCACCTATTGAGCAAGCAAGGAAGCAGCAGCAACGCCTCAGTGAGTTCTGGCAGTACCATCCAGATTGCCCACGCAGTCTTCTTGCCACGTCTAGCAAAACTAGACACAGTGTCGCATCCAGTTAGAGCGTGGAACATTGGCAGTGCACGAGCCTTTTCTCGTCCCAATCCAGCTGATATTTCGTGTGCTGCTAGGTATAGGAAACTATAATTTTCTGTTCCGAATGCCAGCCACAGTTTGTCTTCTGGTTATAACTCCTGTGCCAGGGACACAGCCAGCACCACAACATCGGTGTCTACAGTCCGGATGAGTATTGCATGGTGTCCATGCTGGGCTGCATGAGATGCATG
>JAYRBW010049092.1:0-11276 GCA_036023295.1 Invenusta paracnida
TCAGACGGGTAGACCAACCACTTGATAATGCATTTATCATTGATTTATACACTAGACAGCCCTTACTAATTTTAAGAGCAGAACACTCTCAACATCTGGCTGGCGCCAATTCAAGGAGGTTCAGATCAGAAATGCAATTAAAATATCCACTTCGCTGGATAGGTTATACACGTGAAAAGCCTACTTGATTACCCTATGCCCAACTAACTCGTGTGGAAGATGTCCCATATTAATCAGAGTGATGGCTTTTACATTGCTCTACATACTTTGCAATGTGCACGAGGAAGGGAAAGAAAGCCATGGAAACACACCATCTAACTATACAACACAGCTGGCTAATAAAATCAACTTGGATGTTCCTGGTGATGGGTGATCAATGGGAAGTCGGTCTAGTTGAGATATCGATTGTAAATTCAATCAAAATAATCAGTAAGGAAGAACGGATACATATCCACAAAATTAAACCGGAGAAAATTGTCAATATTACTATTCAACTCGAATGCGTTCTTGAAACAGCAGGCTTATTACCAGGGAAACGGATGATTCCTATTAATAAAGACAAATTTATAATCGATCATAAAGACATTTTTCTATCGTATCACGATAGTTTGCGGAGATTTGGTATTTCAAGGAGAAATGATTCACTCAAATCTCTCACATTGGATCCCTATACCACCTTCCTATTCAGATTTGGGGGTGTAGCAAACTCGTAAATATAACTGCAGAGTCAATAGAGGGCAAATTTTTCGAACGGGTGATGGAGATGTATCTATTATATATATGGGACTTTAATGCACTGGAAGGAATATTATCCCCCTTAACTATGACACTATATCAAGCCTCCGCCCCAAGAAAAAGCGGATAGAAAACAACCTATGTGAAAACCGGATGCACAATTATATTCAATTTCAGATAAAAATTCGGCAGCGCTTCGACCATTTAAGCTTGGACTTACCTTTGAAACGGAAAAAGTAGCACCGCTGACAATTCCAGATGGATACTACCAGTTACCTAAACTGCTTGTGGAGGAAATCAATAAACTTCTTAGGAATGATGAGAGTAAACATCGATTTGAATTTGTTGCATCAAGTAATAGGGTGAAATTGTGTATGTCTTGATGATAAAAGTTCAGTTAAGATGGATACTGATGCTCTCAATGTACTCGGTTTTACTAATGCTATATTTGGGGAGAACAAAGTCGCCGAGAATGCTCCAAATCTTTGGAGGGCTTTATGAAACAGTTTGAAGGCTTGTGAAAGTCTTGTTTCCTCTGGGTTAGGGAGGCAATTTTCTCTGCAAAGTGTGCCATAGATTATCCTATGAGAACGAGAATATAACTTGTGGATAGATATTTTGTCTGCAAAGTTAATTGAGCCAACGTATATAGATGATCCGAAATCCATATTACTTTGAACGAGTGTTTTGAACCTTTTGTTAATCTGTAGACGACACGTTTTTTTCATTGAGAGTTATTCGGTTAATACTGCACCATTCTTGAATATTATGAATTTCTGACACGGTTGTGTTTTCGTCGAATTCATGCGATGTGTGAGTTATCTCAGGGCCATGTCGACAGCATATTTGAATATAGAGTTATTTTCGGTCAACGCCTTCAGAGGAGAAATGAAAATGCAGAACATTGGTGGCGAGAGAATTGCGCCTTGCAGAATACCAGACTTAACCGGAATAATATCACTATGCGCCCCGTTGACACAGACAAATTAGAATCGATTTGTGAGGTAACCTTTGTACCAATAAATAAATCCAGAGGGCAGCTTCACTTCCAGAAATAGTTTAACCAGAAGGTCATGGGACACCGTATCAAACGCTTTAGAAGCGTCAAAACCGATTAACGACACCGCTTTTGTTGACTGTTCATCGCACTTTATTGTGATTTTGTCCAACAAGGAGATAAGCGCACACGTGGTATTACTACCTTGTCTGAAACCAAATTGATTCAACCCATAATTGGCAGTGAACAATGGTCTTAATTTATTGAAGATGAGGCGTTCAAGGATCTTGGAAATAATAGGCAAAAGTGATATCGGTCGATGATCTTTAAGACTAGCTTTTTTACATTTAGGCACAGGGATAACCTTCGCTACTTTCCATTTATCCGGAACAGATGACAGCAGAATAGAGATATTGAAAAGATGGCATATTGGTTTGCTTAGTGGTGTGGCGGCGACCTTAAAAAATTTCACGGGAATCTAATCACTACCCGCTCCTTTATTAGGTAGTTTTGTGAGAGAAAGTTCAATTTCTGGCACGGAGAAATTAATGTTCCACTTTGGATTAGGATGGTCGTCATTATAAGAACTTCATATCCAACAAATTATATCCTCAATTGGAGTAGAAAGTAAATTACCCATAGATCTAAACACTAAGAAAAGATATTAAATTGACATATCTTAAAAGAAATACATTCAATACAACGATCAACCAATAAAAATACGATTGGCAAATTGCTAATACTTCAAATACACAACGATATGTTCTAGTAGCATTCAAAGAATCTAGTAGCAATCAGAAACAAATTCGAAGACCTTAATTGTTCAACATCAACTACATTTCACCCGACTGTATTTGCATTACCGAAACCTGGCTAGGCCCTAACAACCTATCAGATCACTTCAACATTCCTCAGTACACCCTTTACAGAAAGACCGCTCTTACAAAACAGGTGGAGGAGTAGGAATTTGGCTGAAATCCAATATTCAACATGTATTCCAACCGACTGTGAGAATAACCATTTGCCCTTTGAACTTGTAACCTTAACTATCCCTCCCAGCCATGTCATCCTTAGCGCCATTTACATTCCTCCAGGTATCAACGCGCAACTTCAGCCTCAATCAACGAACACATCACCCAATTCTTCGACAAATGTTTGCAGAACAACCCCAACTTCTATTTAATCCTTTCCGGCGACTTCAATAAGTTCAACACTATCACCATCTGCACAAACTTTAAACTATCTCCATGCATAACAACCGCCACCAGTGGGAATTCAGCCCCTGACAAAATTTACATCTCCGCACCCCTAGTCGGGAACTACTCTGAACATATCGTAGGTCCTCCTATTTCTACAAGTGACCATAACTGTATTTTCCTCAACACCACACAAAGAATCACCGAAGACAAACCCAAACAATTCCGCAGTGTTTTTGATTTACGCCAGAGCAACATATCGAGCTTCATTACTGAACTAGACACACTAGAATGGTCCGAAATCTTAACGCTTGAGAGAACCCAAGTGAACGAACAGATGAACAACTTCAACACACAATTCCAATTGGCTCTGAAAAATTCCAACCCACTCGATTCCTCTATCAACAAGTGACAAGCCCTAGATCACCCCCCTAACTAAACACCTGATACATCAAAGATGGAAAGCCTTCCACGAGAAGAACTTCACAAAATACGAGCAACTCAAATTAAACGTAAACAAACGCAATCCTAGATTCGAAGAGAATTTGGGCTGAAAAGCTGAAAACAAAAAGCTCAATTTGGAATATCTACAAACAAATTCCAAGTTGTGATACAAAAACTAGGATCGATCCACTTATTTATCAACTCACAACAGACAACCCTTTCATCAATCCAGCAGATACAATCAACACACAATTATCGAAAGTATTTGCACCCAACGAACATACAAACGATGAAATTGATGACGACAACTGCTACTCAAAATTACTCTCGACGAAGTTCGAAAAGCCCTCCACAACCTCAAAGACAACAAAGCTCCAGGACCAGACGGTTTTCCTTTTAAATGTCTCAGACTGTTCACCGAACAAATAGCAATGCCGCTCACATACACATTATCAAGGCAAGACACTTCCCATCCTGTTGAAAAACAAGCGCTATCTCACCGATCCGCAAAAAAATCACCAGCCCATCAATCAAAGACATTCGACCCATTTCCCTGCTCCCAATCATCTCCAAAGTGTTAGAAAACTAAAACTTGAAAAAATCAAATCACAACTTTACGAAAATTAGGGTCAATTCCAATACGGTTTCAAAAGTGAATCAAGCACTACATCAGCTCTTGTGCATATCCACGATAGCACAACTGTTTACCTTGAATCACTTAACACTGATGCTGTCGCAATACTTGCTTTCGACCTCTCTAAGGCCTTTGACTGCATCCCTCACAGCCAAATCATATGGTCACTTAAAGATACCAACCTACCCACTAGTTTCATCAAACTCATCCAAAGCTATCTAGAAGACAGACAACAATACGTCAAAATCGGAAATTTTCATAGCAACATAACACTAATCACATCAGGCGTTCCACAAGGAGCCATATTTTCACCAATGCTATTCTGCATACACACGAAAAACCAAAATTGAACCAGCTGGAAGAAACACTTTGATAAAATACGCCGACAACTCGACAGCAATCCTACAGATAACAAGATCAGAGAATATCAAAGCAAGAATTGACCACGCTATTGACACGTTCAATAACCAATGCAACCAAATTAGGCTCAATCTCAACCAGCAAAAAGCACAGATTCTGATTATCACAAAAAAGAAGAACGCAGAAACCTCGAACATAAACTTATCAACGGAAATTAAAATCTTGCGACTTACCTTCAACAACAAATAATTAAACTGGAGCTGCCACATACACAACATAACAAAAAACCTCAACCAGATTGTTCCCACTCAGGAAGCGAAGAGAGCTACTTAGCCAAGAAGAACTAACTTCTATCTAGATAATAAAATTACATTTGTAAACAATTTGTAAGTAGAAATAACGTGATTTTCTGCAGTATCCAGGCAAGAAGTTAACTTTCTGATTACCCGTTCTCCATGAGGCCTTTCTTCATTTCCATCCTTCCCGGTATAAATATCAAAAGCAAATGGGAAACCATCTGATGATGTTAGGAACCAGATTTTTTACCGAACTTTACGGGTTTTCCACGCATAAACATTTTGATTGAATGCCGCCCCTAGTATGGAACCATCGGCTAATTCAAGCTCAGATTTTCCTTGAAAATACCATGCTGCTGGAAATTGTTTTGCATGATGTCCAGAAATTCATGAGTCGTTGATTATTTATCATGTTTGTCGATGATGTCATTGTTGGCTAAATGGATAAACCTCTTTATTTCCTGAAATCTGTTTCGTGACATTTTGCATGACACAAGTAGGTAGTACACCAACATCCTCTTCTGTAGACCAGCAGAGCCTCTCTTGCGGTAATGTGTGGTATCCGCTCAATAAAAAGATTCCTATGAATATCTGGAGTTCTGACATGTCCATCTGGAATGCATGGTCTAGCTTCTGGTGAGCATAACGTTCAGTTTTCATCAAAATAAGAGCTAAAACATTGTAATCAAAGAAAAGTTTGAATAAATCAACCGAGTTTATAAGCGAAAAGAGGATATAGTTCTTCAAATGAAGCTAATCCTGAATCCAAATTTTGATGTAAGCCCTCATGGACCGTGTTCTTGCGCCATTTAACAGGTTGAACTTCTTTTTTATGTAGGTAGACTATTAGATTTTTTCTTTATTCCATGTACCTCAAGTTCAACTGCAACTTCGTGAATTCTTAATCTTTCTCATTTTCCAAATTAGTAGGATCTCCATTCTCTGGTGGTAAAACGACTACTTCATTCTCTTTATCGCTATCAAAGTTTGCTATCATCTGAGCAGCCTCTTCAACCGTATACACTTTCTGACGCATCTAAAATTGGAAGTAGAAGAACAATATAATTAATTATAATAATATGACCTATATATCATATTATTATTATATAACAATACAATATAACAATGCAATTGTCATGCAGCCAAATGGCTCAGCAGTAGCGCGTCTGACTTTAGTGCCAGAGGTAGCAAGTTTAAATCCCGCCACAGAAATTTTTTCAAATGAAAACTTTTGAAACAAAAATATTTATCATATGTTTATTTTCAATTTGGCAATTCAAGTCAAAGGTTTAAAAAATTCTGAAACAAGTAATTCATTATAATTCTTTAAAATTTAAATTGGTTGTGTAGTTGCCACTGCCCAATGTTCCATTTTTAGAACATTAGGAAATCTAAACCACATCGGCTAGGATACGTATTTCTATTTTAAATAAAATATTAACGAATGTTTATTATAATCCAAGAATGTTTTAACTATTCATTAATACATGTATGTTACAATAATAATAATAAAAATAACCACAGAACTTACATTTCAAAATTATTGTTTTTGTTCGATTTCTAAATGGTGTCAATTTTTTTTAATGAGTATATTTTAAAAATACATGACTTTATTGTCTTCATAAAAGTTATTTGATTTTATAATAATATTAAAACTAATAATAAACATGGATTTAATAAAATAAATAAATAATTATAATAAATGATAAAAAGAGGTATAATTAGAGGGCATATAATTAGAAAAATAGTTGCGGTCTAATTTTTATGATTATTTGTAATACTTATAAAAAAGCAAAATGTTTATATTGTACTTGAAGATTTTTCAAAATTCCTTTGAATACTTTTTATGTTCGCAGTGGTTGTAAGAGTACACATTTCTTTAGTTAATAGATAGTATGACATGTATATATCCACAAGCATGTCTAACTGAACCAATTAAAAATCCACCAAAGGATTGTCATGGACGATTTTATGTTGCGTTGTGTACTTGACACCTTGCAGCCACTGAAAGGCACTGGGTGGCTAGAGATGGAGTTAGCAGTCTACACAGCTTCCCTGCATACGACATTACAACACGACCAACGGCAGGCGCATCTGGCTGCTCATGTCATCGAGTGCTGCATATCTGACCTAGATAACGTTGTGCTTGGGTCACAAGATTTGGTAGAAAGAGATGATGTAGAAGTCGGAGGTTCTGCTCTCTTCATCGCCTATCTTTACCGGTTCGAGGTAAGCAGGGCTCAACGTTGAAAGAATAAGTGAATACATTTTTTTAAGTAAAACGTTTATTATTGTTTATTCATTACTTTTTCAGACAATAGTGAATTTGAAAAAGTGTTTAAAGTAACATGTGATAGTTTATGAGAAAACCAATGTTTTATCGAGCATCTAGTTATAAATTAATTTTTCTAAATTATTGTTTCTTTATTCACACATTTTAAAATATATTTATATAATTTTACCGTTCATTTAGATTCTGAACTAATGTTCTATATAGATATTATCTATACTATTTTTAAACAAAAAAAGACAAACTACATAAATGTTTATAAAAGTATTTATATTGACAGTAGTAGTGTTTTAATAATATATTAAGTTGTAGAACGGTAACATTTTTGTAATTAAAAAAATAATAATACTATTTATTTGAAGATTAAAATTTGTTTGAAAAAAGAAATGTTTGTTCAATTAATTTAATTATTAATTTTAACGCTTTGTTAACGCAATCTTCTTCAAGAGTTTTTAAAAGTTCATTAGGTGGAACTATAGGGGTACAATAGTGTATTACATATTAACAAAAGATTATTTCTGCCAAATTTATTTAATATTGCATATTGTGAAGAAATATTTTAATTTAGTTTGTGTAAAGTGTATTCACACATGAATTAAACCAGTCTACATAGTATTTAACACTATCTTTGGTAGTATTCGAAAATGCTTTGCGAATAGTTATTCTTACACTTAAAGCTATTTATATTTCGATTAAATTTGTAAATAGTCAAGAGCACTTTACCTATGTATGTAATTATGTGTAACATTTAAATATTTAACAATTTAGACATTTTGGTTAAAGGTTACTATAATGTTTTTCATTATTACACCTATTAATATTATAATATCATTTTTTTAAATTTCAGGTTTTGACGTGCGATTTGATATTTGATTTAATCTTTGAATTCATACAATCTTTAAAGCTCAAATTTATTAAAGCTGCGCACCTAATTCTAAAAGGTATGTACAATTTTTCATTATTTAGTTAAATAAAATTTCTTTTTTGATGCAACTGCCATACGAGGAATATAAAGTGATAGGTTAATATATCTACAGATTTCTCTAATAATTATTTAAGTTATTTCTAATAGCAATCTAATAGATACATTTTTGTAATATTTGAAACAATACAATAGCTTTTTTATTTGTTTAAAATAGTAGTGATTGGTATCTAATAGGTATTATTCTAAATTTGTATCTCTATATTTTTAATATTTTATATAATTTGCAATTATCATCTTTCAATTCAATATCAATATTTTTATCTCTATACATTTTTTGAAATGTATGTATCTATAATTTAGAAAGCAAGAATATCGGTATTACTGGTATGACTTGTTCATAACAGACTTTCACTATTTCAGCGGTGGGGATTGGGCTTCGAAAGGACAACATTATTCGTTTTCAATCACTCGTAGAATTTACCAAAGACCAGATGGGAAAAATCGATGATGATGTAATTTCAACGTACGCACCTCGTCTTTCTATTAAAATACAGTAATAATCCCGAATTATAATATAACTGCTCCTTTTATTCCTGTAGATCTCAACTAGAAGAAATAATCGCTTCATTTGCTGTCAAAAAATCTAGAGATGAAAATATTTTAAAGGCGGACCATTTGAAGAAACTAATGAAATCCTGGATAAAAGGTTGATAAATTTTTATACTATTTATTTAATGAAAAAGTTATAGTCAGTAATATATATTCGTATATAATTTACAAATTATATGACTTCATTTTTATTGTTACAACTACTCAGTTTACTCGACTCAATTTTTTCTATACAATATGGAGACGGTGACATCCTATTAGCCGCATGTTCTTCTTGCATGTTTTGTTCATTTTACATTCTATTATAAGCTTATGCAGAAAATGTTGCAACTATATGTAATATTAGAGTGTGTATAACAATGTTCTTGATTTTATTAAATAATTCTATAAAAATAGTTTTTATGTATAATAATTATATATTGGATGATTACAAGTCTAGAATAAGTGTTACTCGGGTTTTAACTGAACTATGAAACTGTAGGTAACTATTGTGTTAATGTTAAGTTTATTGGGTTGTTACTCCAGAGTGAAGTTTACTCCGATCTATTTGATATTTCAATCATTGAGAAAATTACTTTGGAATTTGCAATCGTATTTAAATTTTAGTTTACCCCTAGAAGTTAGGAGTCATCAAAAATGTTAATCATTGAAAAAGTAGTGTTTTGAATATAACAATTTATTTAAAATTAATTATAACTTTGTATTGTATTTTTTCAATTCCATATATGATAGTTTTATCATTGTAATGTATCGATAGTATATATCATGTTTTTAGAAACGTACTCAGGTGTTAACTTGCAGATATTACTCAGTGTAAACTTTACTCAAAAGTTGATTTTAAGGTTGGGTTATGGTATCATCTGAGTAGCACTTACACCATTTTACTCCAAACCTAAAATCTCTCATTATCAGGTATATAATTATGTGCTTATGAAACTTAACAATTTATTCAAACATTTACTACTTGTCCCTCACATTTTTATAGTCTTATAAAAATAATTTTGAAGCGTTTTTTTTCTTCATATTATTAACGAAATTAACTCTGTATTTTCTTAATTAAAATTCAGTTTTAAAATACGAGAAAGGTCTTGTGACATAAACATTAGTATACTGCTACGACAGTGTATTTTTTCAATTTTCTCTAATTATTTATTAAAAGGTTACATTGTCATTTATAAATTACAGATACAAATTTTATGTATTGTATTTAATTTGTAATAGTTATGTGTATCGATTAATGTTATTGTTGTATTTAGTATTATTGCTATGTATGTATTATTGAAATAGGTACCTCGTAAAGACCGTTTTGTGTTTTTATTTAATAAAGGATTATTATTATTATTATTGTTAATTTGAGGACAATATTTTCTTGTCTAATTAAAATATGACCAAATATAATCTTTTCTAATTATTTTTTTCTCATTATATAATTACGAGAATAAGCGTTATTTTATTATTTTGTAATGTATATACTGTGGATCGAATGTTGTTTCCTTGTATTATTAACAAGCTTACGATTTTGTATTTGAGAGTTAAGCAGCACATAGTTTTCAGTCAAAGAAACGTTATCATTACTATTGTAAATAAACTTTTGAATTTCAGGTGGCGGTGTCGCTAAAGATTCTCGCCTTCCCTTGCATCTCCAGGAGCTCAGAGACGCTCCTGTCAAGGGTCGTTGGTGGGTAGTGGGGTCTGCCTATCAACCCCATGCTACAATTGGGGCGAGAGGAGACTCTAGCAAGTCTACACATACAGAGGACATGAATATTGCATCTGTCAGTGAGCCGTCGTCTTTACCTACTTTAAGTGCTCAGGAGGTTTCCCTTCAAACTAAAGTGAGCTATTTTCAACATAATTATCCTACTTATGATTGCTCATTTTTGAACTTTAGATTGATATTGTTTAACAATACATATGTATAATCAAAGTCATATTATAAATTAGTATGCAAAGCGTGAATAATAATCTCGTTTAATTTTTTATGCAGATACTCATGTAAACAAATAAATTTTATTTATGCAGAATAATATAGTAATCTATGTAAAATATAACACATAATATGTTACTGTTAATTTAATATCACAGATTTAAAGATTGAATTTTTGCACTTCTTATTGACACGTGGTGGGTATTATATGACTTATGATTTCCAAAAGTTCTAAAAGGATATTATTTTTAATTATTTTACTTTTTTATATAAAATATACTTTATTAATTACAAAGTTATTTACTTTTAAAATAACATGTTTCTGCTCTTCTTTGCATACTAATATGTATAATGTTTATTGTGTAAATCCTACTCCCCCCTCGCTAGATCTCAACAATGGCGGACAAGTTAGGTCTGAAAACAGACTCGCGTAGGGACATGTTTCGTGTGCTGGTAACCTCGGAGAGTCCTGAAGAGGCTGTGTATCGATTGACTCGGGCCGGAGCCAGCGCTACTGGAGGGCCCACAGCCAAACCTAGTCGTGTTCGGGATCAGGAGCTTGTGCAGATCACACTGAGAGCGCTTATGGCGGAGAAGGACTACAACTCTTACTATGCCCGTTTGTTAGCTCTCCTCTGTCGAGTTCATAGAAAGTACAAGGTATGTGGAAGCTGTTGTACTACTTTTGTCAACTGAACAGTTTAATTTTCTCCTTAAATGATTACCTACTGATCGATGCTTCCTATTTTAGCATTATTTCCATCCTTTACCATTTTTAGATGATACACAGGGTTCATAACGTGTCAGGGCAGTCAGGGTAGTCAGGGTATTGTCAGGGTATTTCAAAATCCTGAAAAATGTCA
>JAYRBW010049103.1:0-11276 GCA_036023295.1 Invenusta paracnida
AGGCTATGCATACCAAATAATGTAGGCAAAACTAGTTATTTGCTGCTATCGAAAAACTTGTTATTATTTAAGCTATATTCCTATAAATTACATATTATTGTGGCTGATATTCTGACGGACATTTCTATATTTTTGGTGCAGTTTCAAAATGGTAGATTTTCCGCTTGAATCAAAAGAGTGAACCTTCTTTACAATCCTATATTCTTTAGTCATTATAGTGAGGACCAAACATTTTCGGTTTTATATGACGTTATTATTACTATTTTATTGCATGTGTTAATAAATATAACATTTTTCATGGGAATAAAGTAGTATGTTACCATAAATCAGAGAGATAATTTTTTAAATAATTTTTAAATTAAATTCGAAATCTTCATGGTCGAATTATCTTGCCTGTAAATGTTGATAGATGTGTACATTCAAACGCGCTAAGTGAACTCTCTTCGTATTTTAAAACTATGCGTTAAATATTGAATGAGTCATACAAAGAAATGCATTGTATATTAATTATTGT
This sequence comes from Invenusta paracnida, assembly GCA_036023295.1. Taxonomy (NCBI): domain Eukaryota; kingdom Metazoa; phylum Platyhelminthes; order Proseriata; family Coelogynoporidae; genus Invenusta; species Invenusta paracnida. Next base: position 515 of record JAYRBW010049103.1, read on the forward strand.
TCGATATTAATATGAAAACAAATTTACATCAACTTATCATATTGAAATCCTTAAAGCTATGTACATAATTATTTACTCTAAAACGATTGGAAATATTAACACAAATACTGTGGGTATATATTTTGGTAAACAAAAACAAAGTATCAACGATGTTTTCTTTACATGACCCTTTTTTAGAAAATCCCTCCCTTGACTTGTGTGAGACGGTGCATGAAATAATGCGTCCAAATGAGAGGAGAAAAGTCCCAGTCCTATAGATGACGAATATCACGAGATAACTCGATTAAGCCTGAATATGAGTCGGGTGCGATGTGATTTGGAGTTGAGGAAGGATGGGAAGGATGGGACAATCGCCTGACTTCTGGTGTCTTTCCAAGAGAGCGGAATTGTCTCTCCCAAGTTTACGCTGGAGTTGAAGATTGACACATTCTTTACAAATTGATCACTAAATCTGCGAAGAGAACCAAAAGCGTTCAATGTTAATTGTCTCTCTGTAATGATGGCAAATCATCTGTGAAATGACTCTGTCTATGAATGAAGTGTCATTAGCGATGTCCTGATTGATTGATGGCACTCTGTATGAAAGAGCAGCCCTGAAAATGTCTTCGATCTAATTACGCACAAGTTGGAGTTTTAAAAATATATTTTTCTTATTTATTCGCTCTCTAAATTCCTTTTCTTTCTTTCTTTCTTTCATTATTTATTAATTAGGAATTCTTGTAAACAAATGGTAATATCCCAACTTTGAAATAATAGCTTGAACCGAGTAAGCCTTGAATTGGATCAATAGCTGGGTGCTACAAAGGAACCTGTCCATCTTCGTGACTTGGACGTGGAGCAGGAGCATCGACTGCTTTGAATACATCTGCTTAACAGGGCCTATATAACTTGTTATAGACGAGGTACACAAGGAGAATGATTACAATTAAAATACACTCATAATATTAGAAGAGTCCTTTTATAGTTGAAAGAAAAAATTCCAGCTGCAGTTAAATTTCCCTTCTATTAGATAGTAATCGATTTACGATGTAAATAACACAAAGTAATACGTCATTTTGAACACGTGTAAGCTTATATGTTGTATAAACCGTCTCTTAAAGCCCTTTATCACAATTATGTTTCTGCGCAATGTGATATGTGTTCATAATATTTAAAGTTTAAAAATAGAGAAATATTTCGTGGTATATGAAAGTAACTATCTATCTAGGGGCTATACATTAAACCAGCAGTGGCATTGATTGACGCCTTCATAGAGGTAAAGCACTGAGCTGAAGCAGTGAAGGTCCCAGGTTCGAATCCCTGTTCCGGGTCGGTATTTTTGACTGCCTAAAAAATCGTTCTCAACGACTAAAGATACTTAAGTGAGACGTCTGCATCATCAGGGGTCCTCGTCATGTGTTCCGGACTGTCACCATCTTGACTTGTAGGTTTGCATTCTGTGGCCTGTTTCAGGGTCACAGTACAACAAGCAAATATGTAAAATGCCGATATTACTGGAATTCTATCCCCCACTATTTGCAAATAGATAACAGGCGATCATTTACATGCTCGGTGTAACTTAAAGAGTTAATAATGAGCTATAATAACCCATAATATGTAATTGTTTCATTAATGTTCTTTAATGTAACTGCAAGGGCGGCGCTATATTGACAGTGATTGTGACAGTATGTTGCATCCTTCTTATCCTTAGCTCGAACTATTATTGTAAAATATAATACCAAACATCCATAAAGCCATATTTACATTGTGTTTAAAGCTAATATATACAAAGTAAACCATTGCACTTGGCCATGGGAAATGTTATTTATAATTTTATTTACACTTCCTATTATTGTGACCTGGATAAAATCATATCTGCTATTATTCTCATTAACTTTAATCGGCATATGACATTATTTATAACATTTGTGACATCTTATTATATATTACCACCAGATTTGAAGCTCAGTTAGAATTTCTCTAAAAGTCATCTGCAACCTAGTTTGCGGTGTTTTTCTGAAGATTTTTCATTTTAGCCTCATTTAATTATATTTATTGATTCATTTGTATACTATAAGCGTGGTAGGTACTGCTGCTAATATGCCTACATAGTAGGTATATCTTAATTCATAATTTATTACTCATTGTTTCCATTGAATTTTGGCGTATTTTTTCAAACTATAATCTATTTTGCACTATACGCCGATATATAAGTATATATTTGCAGATATCATATTTTAACTCGTTGTATTCAAATCCATTTTGGCACAAATGGGTAGAAAATTGACGAGGAAGAATTGCTTTTAAGAATGTCGATTCTTGTAGTTCATTCAAAATACATAGTGCCAACTAAACTTATATATATACCTATTCAAAGGAGTTGAAATTCTATCTAGGTATCAATCTAACTGGCTTATATGTTTACTATACTGGATTTCAATACGTATTATTATTGATCATACATAACCTGAATATGTCTAAGACCAGAGAGATTATTACGAGAATAATACCTACACACACTGTTCATTTATAAAACTATTTCAACTCAGATAATCAAGGCAGACAATCAGAAGCTCCATGTCCAGGTTTAAGAGACATGCTTTCACAAAAGCACACCGCGACTGCAGGGAGTCAGGCAAGCTTTGAATTGATGGGATAATCTGACAATGTCAGACCTAAGTTCACCCGAGTTCATACGCGAGATGTGAACCTGATCCAACTGGAAGAAAGAACAGGTGTGTGTACTCTGTAATTGAAGTTGTGAGGAAGGGTTTCGGTGAAATAAATCGCTTACGACGACTGTTGACAGTAATATATATTTATTAATATCTAAAAGAAGGATATTATGAACGTATAGGTAATAACTGGGGTTTATCTTTCAAATTCCGTGCACTATGATTATCAACTTTGTTTTAATTTGTCTTTAATTTGGAAAAGCAATCGCTATAGCAAATCGTCGCGTGACAATGAGTTAAAACTATTTTTTTTTACTGTTCCTTTTTGTTTCCCGGCCGCCATACAAAAGGTTATAACTCTATAATCTAAACTCACTAGTACGCTAGAATACGGCTTTTATGATGAAATGATTTATTATTCATTAGAAAAGATATGAAAGTAAAGCTTTTCGTGTCAAGATATACTATAATATTGGAACAAAACTTTAATAACAAAAAGCACACTTCAAACAAAGTGTATTGATTCCTAAATATTGAATAAAATCGGTCAATTAATATTTTGCCGGTACCTATTAAATTCTCCATTTTCGATATTATTATATTTTCTATAATTATTTATCGTGATAACTTGTGTAACCTCTTTTTGTGCGTTATACAGTCGATACATAATTTGCCTTTGATTTTCTTTCAATCCAATACAACTAATCCGAAAGGTTCACCTTTTAGCAATGAAATCAGCATAAAAGCATCTAATTATCCGCATTTTATCGAAGAAGGGTTGATGCCTTCCGTTCAAAGGCATTTTTGGTCTTATAGTTAATTTGAGAATATCTTCTCATATTGATCGGGGCAAGTCGTTCGCCTCTTTGCGGCGTATTATTTGATTTGAGGATATAAGTTTAATATATGAGTATAATCCTCTAATCCCAGGGTGTAAACGTCAGTTTTAGATGGCTTTTCCTACTTATAGACGCAGTTTCATTTTCTTCCGGATTTATTTCTTATATAGGAACAACATGGACCTTTGATTTGAAAATATGGCAGGATTTTGAAGTTTACTTTACTTTGAAATAACCTCGACATACAAACTTATAGCTGTATATGGAGGCATTATATAAGTTAAATGCATATATTTTGTTCTACGAAGACGGATATAAAAATATATATTTCACAACGTTTCTTTTCCTGTACCAATAACCTTGAATGTTAATATATATATTCCTCAGATACATATTTACTCACGTTGCTAACTTTCAAACAGGATTTTAGAGTTCAATACTGCTCATTATAGTTGCTATTATTACAAGAATATCAAAGTCATGACAATAGTTAGCACAGAAGTTGATATCGTGGCTTAATTAGCCCTAAGATCGAAGTACACCAATAATATATATACTTTAAACAAACTCGAGATAGATAATTAATGAGGAGAGAATTACAGCATGCATCCTTTCTCAATTACAATGGTTATTTCCTCAAGAACAGAGCTAAACAATTAATTCTATTCATATAATAGGGACATATCTTGCCGGGATTTTTCCCAAAATTAAGGTTTAGAAATTTTATCGCTATATCTCTATTCTGTACCCAACTCTAAAACTGCACCTATTAACACTTAACAGTAGAAGGGCCAAGAGGGGGGGGGGGGGGTTGAAATACATTTTTTATATCAATTTGTTGCTCTAAGTGTTTTCCATCATTTAAAATAGAAATTATAAGCCCAACTAATCTATATAGTTCAAATTTTCTATACTTTAGAATATTGATAATAATTAGAGTATTTTTGGTATTTAAGGCTAAAAGGGGTTTGATTATAAATATTGTAAAGTATAGAGAATTTGAATTATTGAATAGTTGAGGCTAATTTCTATTTTAAATGATAGGAAACACTTAGAGCAACAAATTGATATAAAATATGTAATCTATAAATGTAAGAATAAAACAATATGAAAAAAATCTTTCATATCCATTAATATGGAAAATCAGAAAAAATTATTAAAAAAAATTCCTAAAGTTCCCCGGCTTTGGACTTTTCCGAGGTGTTAGTTGGGACCAATATCTGCATTTATCAATCATCAAACCTTTGGGAGCAATTTGTCCAAATTTTCGTGAATTTTTAGCCAGAATGACTGGACTAATAATCTTTGATTATATAGCCTTGATTTTAGCAACGCTTCGATTATTCATAATTGGCAGTGATGCTAGAACGCGTAAAATTATTGAATCTTCTTTTATTGTTAATAATAAGATTATCGCTCTCAATCTCAATTCAGTCTTCTATCTTCTAGACCCCTCTAAAAAGAAATTAATTGTTGGTTCTATTACATAACTTTCTGTATCTCTCCCGTTCTCTCTCTTTCTTTCTGTACATTGGCATTTATGATTTGTGTTCACTTAATTTTTATTTCTCATATATAACGTGTCTCATTGGGTTTTTACTTTGTACCCATGGTTATGAACTTTTCTTATCGGCTCGAAAGCTTGTCTGTTTTATTAAATTTATTTTACTATATTCGAGTGTGGGATTTTTTCTTTAATTATTATTTTACCTTGTCAATAAATTATTTTATTATTAAATCAAAAATCAAAAACAAACCAAAGCCTTTTGCTACTAAAATTATATTTGCACTCTAATATTTCGCCGTTGACACACGGCTTCGTCAGAGAAAAGATACTGTGCAGTGTGACTATCATATTTTATTATTGTTCGCGTTAGATTGACCCAGCTACCGGTGGTGTATAATTCTAATAATAAATATTTTATTGACTTGTTTTCATTTTAATAATTTGTTTTATTAAGCATGTATTGAAAAGTTGATTTTCCTATGCGTGGTCATCTATGAAGAATTTTACTTTTCAGTTAGTGGTCGACTTTTCACTAAACCGTGCTCATGACGTTTTAGTTCATGCTCAAATGAATATTTAAACCATTAAATTAGAAGCAAAGTATTTTCTATTGCTTTTATTGATAACAATTCCAGCGATTATGTTGGGAAAAAATCAATTTTATGTCGAAAATAATGTGAAAAGTAATCCATAAAAATTCAATCGAATTGCAGATATTTAACATTAAATTATTTCATAGATATAAACACAATATATCACAGAACTTAACGCCATATAACTAGAATAACTTAGACTACCAACTCTCTATGATTCTTATATAAAAAATGGACGTACAATAAAATGTTGCTTAAAATGAAACATTACATTCACTTATCTGAAAAGTCCTTTTTTATACGAGGTCAGTTATTACTGACTCAGATAATATGGCACTTTTAAAATTCCTTTTAAAATATTCAATATACATTAATTATAATTGACAAAATAAATTCATTTTACATTATTAAACACTAACAAATTGTTTATTTTTATAAAATAACATTCCACAACTATATACAAATGAGTGTACCTACCATTATATCTGATCGTATAAGAATCAATCAAAAGGAACTTTAGAATTTTGGAACAAATTTAAATAAAAATAGGTGTAATCGATGCTTACCGTGCTGATAACAACGAATCAATCACTGTTATTGTACGGTAAAAATTGCTTCATTCTTAAAATATCTCATGAGCAGGAAATGTAACAGAGAAAGAGAGAGAGAGAGAGATATTAACGTGGTATAATAATATTCAACCCGCATTATTAGCTGTAATAGTCGGCACTCCCATACTTTTTAACCATCATAGTCGTATTGAAAAAATCGTTTTTTATTTAAAAACAAATCAATCAAACCAATCACAATTTTATCAATTCTGAGAAAGAAAGGCATTTTTTAGTGCACACAAAATTCTTTGGTGCACACAAAAGAGAATTCAACTTCATAAAAGTTGTAAAACTATATTTTAGGAAAAGCTACGGAAATATTAATTAACGGAATTATTGAATTAATAATCACAACAAAAATGTGAGAGGGTGTCTATATACATAGTCTGATATGAACCGGGTTTTAAAACTTTATTGGCTACACACCCATTAGAAGACGCATTTGTTACCAATATTATGTTGTTATTATACTTCCACGCTTCATATAGGTACTATAGGGCCAGTTCTGCAGCTAAGTTCTTATTTTATGAGATAATTACTGTATTAAAGTATGAAATGCATTATGAATGTATTAATTAAGTCTGTAATTGTATATAACACATATCAAACTAGAAAACTATGTTTCATTCTTATTATAAGGGTCCGCACAGCGTAAACATAAAAGCAGTCTAGTAACTACAAAATAAGACTCATTTACAGGAAGCTATTCGTGTGATTAAATGGACTACACGCAATTAAAAGACATAAAACTATTATTACCCTTTGCTTCCGACATTTACTGACAAGATGTAAGCACTTAAACACTTTTTTTGTTAGTTCTTTTTATTCTGCAAAAACGATAAACTTATCAGATTATTGACTGAACGTGAACATTGTCCGTTAATATTTTCCAATCTGCAAACATTTCTATTTGCCTAGTTTATGCATAATAGCAGGTTTTACTATCGAATTCCGCAACGTTGGTACCTAATATAGGTATTTTAAAATATACATGATAATATCTTCTGCCTTTCGTGAAAACTCTTTGAAGGGTGGGGGGAGTTTTATGAGACAATCTGTATACCGCTAAAATCCTTGACAGGTATAATAGGAATATAGAATGGAGACTTATTGGTGCATTTAAGTTGTGAATTCTTGAGTTCCTTATAATAAGTGATAGAAAAACAGGACAACTTCTATAGATGCTGTACATCATAATTTGGGAATTATAACAAATATAGTCTGAGGGGACTTTAGCAGGTTCTTACAAAATGACATAATTCAATCAATCCTGATTTGACGTCGATTGATGTGTTCTAACTATTATACAATCTGTATATATTCACACATTTTATCCTCATGCATAAATAGCATATATTATGATATAAGAACCCTGGAGACCATCCTACTTCCTGGGCGGGGATGGTGGGGGTGAATTCAAATTGACACCCCCTCCCCCCCTAGCAATAACTCTCTTTGCTTGGCTATAAAAATTGGAGTCAAGTTGGAAAATGAAAGAAACGTTCACAGAATCATTTTTTAACCCTTTCTATAGTAATAAGTAGTAAACTATCTCAATATAATATTAGTTTATATTATAAACTCAATTTAAATTTAACCCATAACTCTCTTAAATAAATGTATTGGACGAACTATCCAAAATTCTTAAGGAACAGAAAACTGGAGATCTGCAAACTTTTACACCTATAGGTACATATATGTTATCAATATTTATATATGATTATATTCTATCTTGATAGAACACTTGAAGTTGAATTTGAGGCTGGCGAGTTAAGAATAATACACTGTATATATATTTAGTGATAAATGAACAAGCGTTGACAGAGAAACCTCCTCGAGAGTAATAAGCACCTCTGTAATCTTATTATGGTTATCAATCAATAATCTATGATCTTCTGTAAGCATTGTAGTCCACGTTCTTGTAGCTAACCGAGACATTATCTGCCTCAGCTCTACTGTTCGGCTTCTAGTATCCTTGCGTGTATTAAATAAATATTATATTTCCACCAGAAACTCACACACACACACTCACCAAGCATCGCATCCCTGTGTTAGCTAATCCGCGTCCTCTCCTAAGTCGATTTTGGTAGAGCGGTTAATCCCATCCCCCACAGACCTTCTTATCTAACAATAAGCGTTAAACAGAGTTGGCATTACACTTTGCATTAAGACTACAGGCGTTGGTGGTCAGACCGCTATAAAGAGCTTTGCCATCCTGCACTCCTTCCCAGTGCTGTATCCCCAATAAAGTTCATCCCGAATCTTTCAATCCTCTTTTTACTAAATAAACCAGGGCTAATGTTTGCAGTTTTTGGTCATTAAAACATCGCTCTGTTGGTGCTTGAAAAATACTTTTTTATTAGACGGACTGAATAGGGCAAAAGTGAAGCTGGTTGTAAGCCGGTGAATTCATTAAAATATAATTCCTGGATCGCAGGAAAATATAAGCATAATTCAAGATAGAGCGAAAACGCGATATATTTCGTTAGCCAGCATGCCGTCACTTCATCAGGGGGAGAAGAGGGGAGTACCTAGTGTAGAAATGAGGCAAGCTATGTATACCACCTACCAGAATATTACACAATAAGGATTAAGTAAAACATTCAATAAAGGTAAATTAGAGTTTACAAAATAGCAATAATAACTTAACCAACACAATTATGGAGAAAAAAATAAAGAAAATATTGATTAGAATGACGCAGAAAAATAGAATAATAAAATCATGAATAAATTAGTATGAGAAACATAAATTTGGATTAAAATTAGCAACACAAGTGAAGAAATTAGGACAGAGAGATAGAGAGAAATCTTTCTATAAGCCGCTCAAGTTTAAAAGTCAGTGTCCCCACTTTTGTTTACCTGAAATGAACACTTAATATTTTATTGCACTTCATTATAGTTATATCGTAAACGTGTATTATTATTGAATTATTCTTATCCTGGCAAACTTTAATTTTAAAGAATTGTTTTCAAATTGCCTCTCTGTGTATCAAGTAAGACGTCTATTAATCCTCAGTATTTATTCAACTCTCTTTCTGTACAATAATTAATATCGAACAGAAGGGCATAATTGTCATGATTCTGTGATCCTTATCAGTCTAGTTTTGCCAAATCAAAAGAGAGACTCTTTTAATTAAACACTTCAATTAAACCGTCTAAATTTATTGATCCCTTACCTACTACTATTATATAGTCGATGTTAACTTTCTTCTATATACACCCGATACATTAAATCAACCAGAAACGGGGAGTTTTTATTTAGCTTTAAACTTTACTAAACAGATTTCTCCGTGTTTCCGTTGTTGTAGTTGTTTACATATAATAGAAGGGGCATTTTTTATCGGAATCTTTTCTCAAATCTAATCTATTTAGGTGCACAAATAAAATCGATGATTATACATACTGATATTTTCCGACCCTATAAGTTCAACTGTGGATGATGTTAGATCAAGAATAGTGACTAACTATAATTAATTAATTTCATTGTAACTTATCCTCATTGCGCAACAATGAAAACAAGGACAATCGGGCAGTAATACAGATTGTCATTGTTATATTTAGACACTGTCCTTTGAACTACTTAAGGCAATAATTTAGTTCATTCAACAGTAACATAGGTGAAATAGGTGGAAGGAAATACACCTGCCAACCTAGATACAATCAAATTAATACAAATGTGGATTGTGCATTGTTTTGTCGAATTTTCTATACTTCGATCGTCAAAATAGATATATTAACGGCATTTATTTAACTCTAGCCACACCAGGCTATTTTAAGCATTCATATCCGGAAGGAGGGGGGGCACATTGTGCAGTTTTGAAACTTGGCATATATAGAGGTAAACGAGAATGTTTTATAACACATATAGTTTTAGTAAAAAATTTGATAAATAAAAAAGTTTTGAAAAAATCATTTTCAGAAATAATTGTTTTGGGGGTTACAAAAGTAGCAATATATCACAAATAATACATCAAATAATCTAAACAATAATTTTTTTTATTAAGTTCAACAAATTTTTTTTTATTGAAATTTATTGATATTTTTTTACGCTATTTTATTTAAATCAATAAGGCAGGGAACTTTTCTTCAACTGATGGCGGCATAGATCAGTCTAAATATAGATGCATAATACTCAATATCATAAAGCATGTTGGCAACTAATCCACAAGTAACGGTACAGTAGGTATGTCCCGTCCCGTAAGTTCCTCGACACAAACTCTACATACATAGAATAGAGAGTCTTCGGTAACTAAGGCCTCTAGATGATGATTCTAAAGTTTCAAGGTCATCGGTTGCAGCCTTGGCAACCGAGGTTCGGCGTCGCTTGAAGTCTATACTAGCTATTCTATAATCAATATTAGTTATAAATAACTAAGGGTATCGGCCGCCACCGGAAATTTATATGATACAAATGGACTTAATCCTTTACTCGAAAGGACATTTATATGCGAGTATATTTATATAAATTACTTACTAAACGACGGCGATATGCCTTATAACTATGAAAATAGTATTTTAGTCAATGACAGCGTAAATAGTTTGCTACAACCTGGAGTAA
>JAYRBW010049114.1:0-32103 GCA_036023295.1 Invenusta paracnida
CCTAGGTCCCCAGAAACGGATAGCAGACCCGCATAATTTCCTATATTTTACCTAGGTCCCCAGAAACGGATAGCAGATCCGCATAATTTCCTATATTTTACCTAGGTCCACTAAACTTTAGTAGACCCGCATACTAGGCGGGTCTGGACATGCATGTTAATAAAGGAAATTATGCGGGTCTGCTATTACATATATAAAAAATGCAGGTCTAGATTTACAGTGTAATCATGCACTTCGTGAACTGACACCACACATGCTCCCTTATAGGTCTCACAAATATTCGCAACCATTTTTCCGGTCTGCTTATAGATAAAATTATTTCTTCTCCAAAACTACCACTGTTATAAATCAATAATTTATATATATATCCTCTGTCTTCACAGCTGAACTCCTGTTTCTTCTTTTCTTTTGTACTGTACATCGATATTACCCCCCCCCCCCCGACATGGACTGTACTAGATTTACATTCGTGTACTTTTATATCAAATATACACTTATTTTCTCTTGTAATTTTTAATCACCATTACTTTTTTAAATCACGTATAGGAGCTTGCAAAACACAATATATTAAGAGATTTGATATTTTAAACTGAATTTTTTTAATAAATAGATAGATAGTTAATTATAGAAGCTAAATTTTTATAACAATATTCTAATCTTATAGGTACAATCATAGAGTAATACATAGAGTATTGACTCTTATTGATTGCGTTGTAAATCTTCGTCATTATAAAATCGTTTTATATTAATAAATTTTATGTAAAAGGGTAGACTAGAAGTAGTGTTAAATATTTTTATTACATTCATTTTAAGAGCAATATTCATACAATTTTAACCAACGTAAGTTGTCTGTAATATAAAATGCATTGCCTGTGTATCTAAAACTGTTTTACTGCACAAACGATTTAATTGTTGTGAATTTTAGAAAAAATATTTTGCAAAAACTTTTGGGTAGACGAGAAGTAGTATAAAACTGCATACAGAATCAATAAGAGTCGTTTCTCTATGTGTACTCTATGGTGTATACTACAAATTACACATTCCAAAGTTCATAAAAAATATAAATGGTTCAAATCATTTGAATTTTCAAGAAAGAAATATGTATTTCTTTTGAAATAAATACCTTTTGTGTATCAAACAAGGAGCACATAATTATTTAGTTTTGCGATCTTAGAAAATTATATCAAAGTACCTATCTCTAAATATGTCATAACATGTTTGTATAAAACAAAACACAATTTTATATTATTGTTATACATATATATGTACATACAGCTTAAAGGCAAACATAAAGAATTAATATGTGTTATTTGGATATTGATAAAGATAATTAAATTGTTGTAATCACAAAATACTAATAATTGAATCTAATAAAAGTGTGATGTTTTACCGAATATTTTGTTTCTTGTTTCATAAATCGAAATTTATTAAGAATGGATGTATAGTATACCAAATATTTGTCAACATTCTAATTTTTAAGTTGATTTAATATTATATTTTATCATATGTAGATTATATATCATATACCTGAATTATGAATAATGAATTTTTTTTTCATATGTAAAAAACTTTTCCAACAATTTTAAAATATTTATTATAATATATATTATTACAACACAAAACTATTTCTTTGATACAAAAATATCTTCTGAAAAATATCTTTACTTGTATACACAAAAAATTACTGAAGTTGACTTCAAATATTAAAAATTTATCAGCTTGTCACTTTTTGAGAGGTAAAGAATATTATAAAAAATTGTCTGTTCATGTTGATTAATCAAAAGTTGTTTCTATTATAAAGTTCATCGTCTTTTTACCAAAAAACAATTCTTATAATTCTTATAGAAAGAAATTTTTAAATATAAATATAACAGTACAATTATTATATTAGTAAGTAGATTTTTAGAAAAGTTTTAAAATAATGACTAAATTAGTAATTATTAAGCAGAGAAATTTTATTTTGAGAAAAGATAATTATTGCTATTTCATGTTAAAAGTATTATTGAAGTTGCAATAATAAAGTAATGAAAAATAACACTTCATTAAAGATATTTACACTAAATGAATCAATATAAAGATAATATATATTTGTGTAAAAATTGGATGCTCATTATATAAGAATATAAAATTATAGACTCTTCCATTTGATTAAAGCCATTAAAGCCATACTAATACCATCAATCAATACTTTATTAAATGTGGAATTAAATAAGCAAAGTTGATAACGCAATGTTATTTTAAATTTCTTTCTTAAACCAAATTACTGATATTAAATAAGTTATAACATGAAAATAATGAGGTGATGAAGTAGAGTGATGAATTAACGAACAGATGGAACTTTGGGATTAGGTTCAAAAACAATATCTGACCAAATCTAATTAAATTTATATTATATGTTTTAATATTTTTTATTAGATTCTATATTCCTATATACCTGCTAATTGTAATAGAATTTAATAAATTTAAAATTTAAATGAAATAAATACATATTTTATTAATTAAAATTAATTAAGGCAATATTTGAAAAAAGAAAATTATGTACCGTATATACTCGCGTATAAGTCAAGGAATTTAGGACAAATTTAGAATTCAAAAGTAGGGCGGGGGTCGACTTATACGCGAGTATTAAATATAATGTAAAGATATAAAATGTATTCCAATTTTACAACTCAAAAGTAGGGGGGTCCACTTATACGCGAGGTCGACTTATTATACGCGAGTATATTATACGGTAGTTCATTTATGAATAAAAGATGGTTTAAAATGAAAATAATATTAAGGCTTATAAAATTATAGAATGCCTAATTAATACATATTAATTAATTAATTTTATATTAATAAATATTTAGAAAATTCGAGTGAGAATATTAACACAGAGATTAAGATTAAATAAGAAATTATAGAATGATTATTTGAATATTTGAGTGGATTTTCTTAACGTGAAATACAAGACTTACCTAATGAATTTAAAAGATGAGGTTAATTAACATCAAATATATAAAGAAATGGCATCACGTTCTATTTAGTAATTTAAAACATCTTCACGTTGGAAAATGAGGCAAAGGTGGCTATATTCTAAAAATAGGTTATTCTTATTATAGGAAGAAAAGTGCGTGTTTATGAAAAGTTATCTTTTATTCCGAATAAATTATAGGAAAAGTAAACAATCTAGTGTAAGAATAAATGGGACTATACGAGTTAAAGAACACGCACAGTGAATTGAATCGGACATAATGAATTAGTTGGTATTCTCATATAAGTGAAAATAAAGTGTATATCAAATTTATTAAATATATTAATCTTTTAAAAAGCATAAATTCAAACAAGCTGCATTAAATTTTTGCATCACAAATAAATTTACAATACTCTGCATTGTACTGTATACAAAAATAAAATAGTTACATGTACTCAATAATACCATTGAGATATAACTTTTAAATCATACGAGACTGTTGTAACAGGTAACCGTAACTGATAATTAACATAATTTTAAAATGGACATAAACATAATTTAATAGTAGTACGGCAACTATATATTATATCCCTTTTACGTTTATCCCAATAATTATATTTTTAAAACATCACAAATGCAAATGATAAATAAGGAAAAGGGAACTTACAGATAAGCGAGTAGTGAATGTCCCGAGGATATCCCTGCCTTGTGATCTGCATCTAAAACAGCCCGTTCACTCCTTCCACCTTCCTTCTTCTCATCCTCTTCATCATCCTCGTCATCTTTCCGCTTTTTCTTATCCGGTGGGTCGTGCGAAGGACGGAGAACTTCAGGGTTAGAGGCGAATACGTCGTTGGGATGGAGCAAAATAAAGCCTTTCGCCTGGATTTGTTGAGATAGGGAGGTTGGAGAGAACGATAGGAGAATAATTTAAAAGTGTACTTAATTTCATGATTCTTTTTATAAAACTGCAGATAATTGTTTTACTATAAAATGGTATAAAGCATACAAAAACAGTTTCGTTTAAATATGTCAATTAGCTATATTTACACTAAACATTATGTAGATAGAAAAAATGACTTTTATTGCCAAAATTGATAAAACTTTTATTGTTACAATTTTTACAATCTTAATAGCGTGAGCATTCTTGGATAGAACAAGGTAGAAATTTCGCTTTTAAAATGTATTGTTACATATCCCTGTATAAAAACTTAGCTTCTAATAACTTGTATCACGATTGCTATTGATAAATATTGGTAAAATACTTCACGTAAGGCAAGCTTTGAAAACAAATGCGAGATGTGATCTCGAGCGAGTCACTCATCAGGTTATACTTTTTAAATAATTTTACCTAGGCGATACAATTTCGAAAAGATTTCATTCGTATAGTCTATATTCGTATTTATAATAAAATTATGGTGTACTGCTATTGTATTAACAAGTAGTAATGGGGTTCTACTCGTAAGAGACCATTTAAGGTCGAAACAACACTGCCGAGTTCTCACAGTACTATTATTAATCTACATTAATAGTATAAACAACCCATTCATATAGTGTTATTTATCGTAATTAAACTAAATTTTCTGGCTATATTCAATATCATTTTTTTCTTCGCTGAACATATTAACTATACTTCTAAAACACCAATAGTTTCCTAAATTATTTTTTCTTCATTATTAGTTACCACAACTAATAAAAAATCAATCAATTAAAATCTACCTTGTTAAGACTTTATGTGTTCAATCCTTCACTCCGTTTTTTTTTCATATAAGTGTTCGTTAATCTTTATGATTCTGTATGAACTTTACAATATCGGCATATCTAACTTGTATTGTAGTATATACGAGTAGTATGTCATTTCGAACTGTAGACTAAGCTTAAACAAGGAAAGCAGTGACGTTGTTAGCATGTGTTTCGTGATGAACGCTATCGTATCGTGTTTAATAAGACAATTTCTTTACCAGATAGACAGCTCTTATATCTGCTAATTAGTTAAACAAAAAATGCGATACTTTTTTATAAGATACAAATATCACACTCACAAATAACTAAATATGTATCAGCTAATTTAACTAAAATTGTCAAAATACAATTTATATAATATTTCAAATTGTAATATTATTAAATATGCCAAATAATGAACATTTCAATTTCGCTAAGTCATCTTTTGGAGCAAGTAAAGAGAAGAAATAATTGAGGTGAATGAATGAGGAAATAATTAAATAACTCTTAGTTTAAATATTAGTTAATCCTTTCAAAATATTTCATTTATGCAGCTTTACTAGCTTTTGTTATATTATGCCCAAATAAGCATGCCGTTTATCTCATTAAAAATTTAATTAGAAAATTAAGATTGTTACCATGAAGAATAAATAATATAAAATTACAGTTATTATGAAATGCTAATTATGCTAATAAAATGCCACTTCGATGAGCAGATTTTCACAACAGAGAATAGTACATAAATTATAATTCATGAATAATCCACGAATGTTTACGGTAATTCACTTATACAAAATTTTATTTTACTATTACTTATTAGACACATTTATCCGTTATTATAATCCCCTTTTAAAGTAATAACTAAGAGACATGTAAAACACATATCGTAAATAGTAAATAACAGAAGACGAATAAGGAGGACAACAATTATAAATTATAATAAAATATGTTGACCTTTAAATACATAAACATTATAAAAGTTTTAATAAAAAATACTAAACAAAGTTTTACGCAAACAAAAATAAGTAAAAATGGTAGTAAAGAAGAAATTTTAATAATAATTACTTTAATTAAACTAATTTTTCTAGAGAAAATAAAAAAAATAAGATAATTCAAAATATAAAAATATAAAAATACATCTTGTTAAACACACAAAAATAAACCGTAATGTGCTTAAATAAGTTAATGTAAATTCTCTGAAATTTATTGGGAGATAAAATGCATAATCCTTCCCGTAAACAAAGATGTTAAAATCTGCATGTCTGTTTCTTCGAACAAGTTTTGAAAACATTAAAACATCGAGCCGTCTGAGACGGACATTCCCCCTCTGGGACGAGTAAGGCACACCCAGATTATGTTAATTTGGGGTATAGTTCACTGACCTTTTCTGTAATATGAGTATAATCATTTTTCTTCTACGAGTATGCTCTCGCACAATAAAGTGTTCAACGGTTTTGTAGTGCTTTTTAAGTAGAGTTCACTAGTTTTGAGGAAACTGTAGTAGATTTCTCAAAGTTAAACACAAAAATTGAAATATTATAAAGTGAAAGAATGATGACTTGATAAAAGCTATAAACAATGTCGCACAGATAATATGAAAACAAAAGTAATTTTTTTGAAAACGATTTAAGAATTTCGTCTTTTTTGTGGATCTGAATGACCCTTGAAAGTGAGTTGGAATCCATACTAACCTTGGTATGGAAGACTTGCTCAGAATCTCGGCGGTAGGAGTTACAGTCGTCCGCTATGGCCAGTTGAGGATAGAGGCCGCTACAGAGTACAATTTTGAGCATGGACAGGTCTCGGATAGTGAGGGACCGATTCCCTGTGGACGCGGACTGGAGACTGTCCAAATCATGAGTGATCCGGAACTCAAGGTCGTTGATGTCCGCCAGAGCGCCGGCACGACTACCCTGTTCCTCCTCTTCTGAACTCACTCCCTCAACCCCCTCGTCCTAGTGGGAGGCAAGGTGACAGTGTTAATTGTACAGAATTGTTAATATGAAGAATATTTGGATAAGCTAACATACTAAAGATGGCTATCTGAATTAGTATCTCTAGAATACTGTACTTTAGACTCCAACAATTAGTCGATTTAAAAAACGTGCAAAATCCAAGTAAAATAAGCACAACATAATAGAGTCACGTTAATATAAATAGAAAAAATCAGATTTCTCTCTCTCTCTCTGGTTAGTTTTTATACACTTTATAAGTTAAAACAATTACTCAAATCAAACAGAACAGTTAATCTTATCCAAAATGATTACTTAAGACTTTACTAAAATCACAAAAGTAAATTGTTATGGGTTTTGACAGTAAAAGTAGTTATAGATGCTAGAATAACTAAAACGTGGAGATTTTTAGGTGACCAGTAGTGTACTTTCCTGTTATTATGGCAGCCGAAGGGATTCAAAAAGAAATTCACCTAAATATGTCACTAAAATGCACATATATGTCAATAATTGTATACATATGTCGATAACTGTACATATAATATGTCACTAAAATGCACAGATATGTCGATAAAATTAACATTTATGTACAGCTATCGACATATATTTTAGGTGAATTTTTTTTTGAACCCCTTCGGCTACCTTATGGCCGAAGGGATTCAAAACGAAATTCACCTAAATATGTCGATAAAATGCACAATATGTATGTCGCTAAATTCACATATATGTATATAATTGCACATGCACAAATGTATATGTCAATAAGTGTACATATATGTCGATAACTGTACATATATTATGTTAATATTATTGACATATTATGTGCATTTAGTCTACATATATTATGTACAGTTATCAACATATATATGCATTTTTGTGACATATATTATGTACAGTTATCAACATATATGTGCATTTTTGTGACATATATGTACAGTTATCAACATATATATGCATTTTTGTGACATATATGTACAGTTATCAACATATATATGCATTTTATCGACATATATGACAGTTATCAACATATATGTGCATTTTTGTGACATATTTAAGTGAATTTCGTTTTGAACCCCTTCGGCTGCCATATGTTATACATATGCATACGTAAAAAAAGCTTACAGTCTGTTTTTTATGGTTATCGCGGTTCGAATATTTATCCCTATAGTTTTATCGATCTAATCATAAATTAAACGATATCAATGAGAATAAAACATATTCAACATGTCGTAAATTGAGGAAAAAATGCTGTTTTATTGTTTATCAAAAGTTTGTTCCAAATAATTATATAAACAAGAAAGGATCATATCTACAATAATTTAATATTACTTATATACAATCAATGCATAATTAATTTAGCAACTCCAGTATGAAAAAGTTAAATTACGTACTTTAACGTGTGCAGTCCCTTATTATATTAGCGAAAATTAAACTGCGTTTATGACTGACAATGTAATTACAATTAAATTAAAAAAGCATACTTCAACAGAGTTAAAACAAATAACAGATCAATCAGGCCCGTTAAACATCCACTTACATTATCCTCAAATTTAAGCAGTTTCCTTCGCTTAGTAGCATTCCTATGCTGTCTCCTGGCTTTACCAAGCTCCCTGCGCTGGTATGCACTAGCTCCCCTTCGCTTCTCATCTCTTTCATCGAAGAGAGGATTTCGCCATTGCCTACCACTTCCATCCCGGCCGACAGAGAGATGAAGCAGGCCGTGCTGCACAAGTAAGTCCCGGAATTGGCTCCTCAGTTTCACCATCTCATAAAGGCGCTGCTCCTCGAGGCCGCGGCGTTTGCACCATTTTCGACTGTTCTCGCGACTATCCGCCTTGATCTGTCAACAATAAACATGACTACAATTACTTGTAATAAATATACAAGTACAACATATAGAACAATCACAGCATGTACTTGATAATTATTGATTTTTAAAATAAACATAACATATGGAATTTTTAAGTATTGGGATCGGAAAGTTAATATTTTTCTTTCGATTTTACTTATTTACCCTCATTGTTGTCAGCGAAACTTGATTTAACAATTCAATGAATGATAGTTTTTTCAATATTACATCTTATGTTTTAATTTTTGTGACTATCGTATAGTAATGATCGCAAAGGCAGTGAACGTAATGTAGCATTCTGGGTAAATAACTTAATCTATCTCTAAGTCATATAATAAATTTAAGTTATCATATCATGTATAGACTTTTACTCGTAGTATCAAACCTATTGAAATTAATTGTATTGGATCCGTGTTAATAATAAGTTTATCGTTTATGCATGTTACATCTCCCGCAGGAAATATCTGACTATATTTCAAATTGACTTGATGAGACTAAGTTACTTTATCCTTACACCAATTCGTATAGTTTGTGAAGATTTTAATAGATTTGATATCACATCTTTTAAACAATCATGGCTTACATAATAAAGTACCAAATTCTAGTCCCGGTGACGCAATATTGGACCTTATTCTAGTTTATAGGTTTTTAGACTCCGCTTACCAAAAGTGTGCAATTAATTCACCACTTAGTTCTTCTCACCTGGTTAGCGCATATTGTAAAATGACATATCAGACATCATTTGGGTTCAACTTTACAGTTATCCTAATGATGATGTCAATATTAAATGTCACTTTTTTATAGCCTTATTTAGCCAGCTAAGTTATACTATCATTATGACGTCCAATGATAAACCGCATGGTTCAACTCAAGAAGAAAAATTTCTAATTAAAAACCATGGAATGCTTACAGAGCATGTAATTTTAACCTTTATCAAAAGTATAAGATTAAATCTAAACTTGAAATTAACAAACTGAAGATAGTAAGGTCTCTTATTTTGCAACAGAATTTAACAATCTTTTAGTTTCGTATATTCATGTAAACCACAATAGTGATTCTAAAGCTGTATCTAGTTTGCATTTCCCCCTTTGGTGCCAATCGATCCTGTTGATATTGAAATTATTATCAATCATTTAAAAACAACCTCTTCTGGTAATGATAATTTTCTTGCAATACATCCCAAAACTGCTGCTAATATTTAAAGCAAACTTCTCCCTATCCTTTACAAATTTTCACTGCTATAATGCCGATGCTTTATATTTGGAAGATAGCCAAAGTTATACCCATATCAAAATGTACAATCCTACTATCGCTGATCACCGTCCTATCTTCTTACTTCTAATAGTATCGAACATTTTTGAGCGATTAATTCTAAACCGGCTTCATCTTAGCCTATCTTCACAGAACAATATAGAGAAAGTTTGGGTTTCCAAAATTAAGTAACACATCCTGTACCGTAATTTCAATAGTTGACGATTTAACTAGTAATCCCTAAAATCATGTCAAAACAAGTTTGCTTATAAATTTGGATTCAGTAAAGCTTTTGATATGGTGTCATATAACTTACTCAAAAAGAGAAAAAGAAAGAAATCACTGTGGGTTTTGTTAATTAGTACATACAGTTACCTGCTTAATTGTAAACAATTTATTCTCTGCAAGAATACAATACGTGAATAGTTTCGGTTATATCAGGTGAACACCACAAGGTACTATTCATTCCCTATCTATTTTTTGACTTTTTATATAGCTTCCATATATTAAAGTAAAACATTCCAATAATACCATTTAAAAGTATGCTGACGATACTGTATTGAAAATATATCATTATCTTAATCTGATGATGAGTGAAATGCTTAACTGAACTAGAAAATATTACAAAATGGTCGGACAATAATGGAATTACTTTAAATGAACAAAGGAGAAAGGTAAATACATAACTAATTATGACTATTTCAAATATATAAAACAAAAGGAGAAATTTACTAATATTGTTGAATTTTATTACTCATAATGTCTTGGTTCAATCAAATAGCGTTTACATTAAAAAAGCAGACATCTACACTTAATTTGTCTCCTAAAATATTCACTGAATAAAATCACTCTCCATAACACTCTCATTCAAACCACAATTGATAATGGTTAATCACTCTATGTCAGATCTATAGTAATAGATAAACTTCCAATTCATAAATTAGTGAGATGTCTCACAATATTATCTAGATTTCATAGTAACCAAAACTGCCTTTTTGGTGCTAGTCAAAGGAGATTGAAACAAGCCACTAAGCTGTTTAATTGTACTTTATTAAATCCTAATCACGTCCTTTACTCACACATTCCGAAATGTACTCACGCATCGCCGTCTTTCACTCCCTCATGTTAATACATCAAGATCAAATTATTTTATTCCATTTATATCGGTTACCTTGAACAATGCTTAGTCTTCACTTTATCCTTTCTATCATTTCTCGTATTAATTGTATCTAATGTTTTATAATGTATTAATATTTTTCAATGTATCATATTATACTAAGAATTGTTATCACGCTTCTGTATGTTTTAAAGTTTAATGTTGTAGGTACAAATTTGCTATTAATCCATCTATCACTTATTCTTGTTTTTCCATATTCGTTCTGATTCCTACTATCATAAAACGCTTATTATACTGTACATATTTACCCTGGTATTCTACAGAAAACGAATTAGCTTGTGTCAGTTCCGATAGAATTTAGTTTCTACATATTATGGCGATAGAAAAATCCAAATAAAATATATCAAATAAAATATAACGTATAAAGCGAAAAATGAGTTAAAGTAGAACACTCAATGTGAAGAGATTACTTCCATCAATAAATACATATTATAATATCTACTAAAATAATATACAACTATGTCATATGAAATGTAAGCTATCAATATAATAAATTTAATTTAAATAATATTTGTACTGACACACACACACACACACATGTGTAATTTTATAATTTTAAAGAATTACTAAGTAAAAGTAATATGTAGTGGCATATAATTTTTTTAAATCGAATGATATAAAATTAAAAGTATATAGTCACGTGAAGTATATTGTTATAAATAACATAGAATAAAACTTGTAAACACTGAAACAGTATGCAATGTGGAGGCTTTCTGTTTGTGTTTCAATGCATATTCTAATTAAAACAATATTTTTCCGGACTACTTTTATCTTATCAACACACTCCAATGTCGATATTGACGACACATTCCAGTGTCGATGTATTTTCTATGTTATACCAACGAGAGACATTAATGTTGCTTCTCTTTTTACTATTCTCTCGAATCAATATAAATATCCTTATTAATAACTTTGACCTTGATATATATATATATACATATGTACATATACATTTAAACTGAAGAATATGAAAATGAATTTTTAATTATATTGTATTATAAAAGAAAGGAAAACATATTTTATTCCTTAAATACAGATGTGTATTAAAGGTACAACGTTTCGCCCGTGAGCTTTATCAAGTTAAACTGTGATAGTAAGTGATAAAGTCGTGAATATATATATATATATATATACCTAAATTAGTACAGTGTGTATGACTAATTGCAAGTTAAATAAGTTGATAGTATCATATAATAGATTATTACATAATTTAACATAATTTATAGGGTAATGTTTTGTTTAACGGCGTAAAAAATCGTTCATTTACATATAAAAACAAATTTTACATATTAATCAAATAAAATTGTTAATTAAAAAATTAATTTACTAATTAATAACATTAAGTATTAATAATTTTAAAAATTAATTCGCTTATTTACATATTAAAATAATGTTAAACAACTATTTCCGTATTTTTGCGCACTATTTTAATCATGGCACGTGGAAGACCAACTGCTTTCTTGCTTCTGGTTCCGGAAGCTGAAATTCTTAACCGAAAATGCAATGCGATTGGTGTCGTGGACAATTGTCACCATTGCAAGAGCCCTAAATGCGAACAAATGTGAAACACTGCAGTGGTTAGCCAGACGTAGATTAATTACCAATTCGTGCACTTGTGAGACCTGCTAGCAGCCTTGCTCAATTAACTCTTACAGCGAAGGTATTGATGGTTACCGATGGTATTGCAAGCAATGTAAGTCACGGAAGAGTGTGCATGGTAGATATTTTTTACTTCAAGTCATCTCAGTTTGGAAAATGTCATTTTTGTATATTGTGTTGAAGCCAAGATTTCGCCCTGAAAGTTCTCCGGCGTGAGTGTGGCTTGGCCTCAACTTGTAATCGTTGCACCATTGCTAACTGGTACAATTATGACGTGACATTTGCGAGATAGACATCGTCAATAATCCTGACGAGATTGGTAGCATAGATGAAGATGAAATCGCAATCGTAGTAGAGGTAGATAAAACTAAATTTTTTTATAGAAAATACCATCAGTGACAATGGCGACCGAATTATTGGGTTTTTGGCGGTGTCGAGAGAGGATCAAGACGATGTTTTTTGTAGAAGTCCCGGACAGAACAGCTCAGACACTACAGGAAATGATAGATCAGTTCATTTTGCCAGGAACACATATAATATCCGATGGGTGGAGATCATACAATAACATCTGGAACATGAATAATGAGGTGTACACACACGCAGTCATCAACCATTCTGAACACTTCGTTGATCCCTATGACGATGAAATCCAGATGCAAACAGTGGATAACTTTTGGATGAGAGCGAAGAGGAAGCTGAAGCGACAATTCAGAACATCGGAAAATCTCTTCCTTTCTTATCTCAGCGAATGCATGTGGAGATATCGATGCAAGAACATGGACGTTTTTGATGGATTTCTTCTTGCAATCACTCGCCAATATCCTCTGTAATGAACCATGCATCATTATTAATAGGTATATCCTCTGTAATGAACCATGCATGTAACATAATTAATACGTAAAATTTGTTTTTATATGTAAATAAACGAAAAAAAAACAGTTTTGGGATATTACATCGCAAAACAATAACATTACCATTTATAGTATTAAGCATTAAATAATAATAATAAATAATGAAAAATCGAGTATTTATAAGGTTGGCTTCCATTACAAGCGATTTTTGTAACTGAGTATAAAAATGGAAAATATAGTTGAGGTGTTTCCATTGCACATTTTATATCGCTCTGATAAAGGCCTTTGAGACATAGCCACCAATCTTTATATATCAAGATCAGGGGCCTCTTGCACAAAACCTAAGAATGAAGAGTGAATGTTTTGTGCAAGAGGCCCAGCAGCGGTGCAATTATTTTAGGAACAAATAATTAAAGAAGGGTGAACAAAACTTACATGCTTGAAGCCCCACCTTCTGTGTGCATGTTGTTTCTCATGTCCAGATAAGTGACAATGTAGTTCTCGAAACAACTTGCATAAAATGTGGAGGATAGTCATTACAAGTCAATAATTTTTGTTCCTTTGTATTTGTGTGAAAATGTTATCTACATCTTCACCAGTAACCCACTTTGCTTAAATGAGGGGTTCAAAAATATAAGTTAATAGAGTTGGCATGTTCTCTTTGGCAATAGCCACTATGTGGGGGTTAAGTGATGCACATACATGCAAAAAAGAATACTTCATTGGTAACGTTTAACGTTTTAATTTTAAAATGTTGTTTGGTACATTAATTTTATATTGTTTACAATCAATGTAAAATTGTGACAATAATTTCTAGTTGGGTTATTGATGGGTTACAGTATGTCTATAATGTTATCTATATATTTTTGTGTCTTTTATTTCATTCAGTAGACTTTTTGAGATCATGTCTTAAAAATAATTCTTTAAAAAAAATCTGAAATATAATAGTTTTTTAACATGTTCAATAAAATTAAAATGTTTTTTTATAACTATATCTACATATAACTAATAACTTTTTTTCAAATATTGCAATAGGTTTTCCAGAACTTTCCATATAATGGACACCCTACAATATGTAATACTTCAATATTACTATATATGTCCATCAAATTTGACATTAGCGATGCTCGCGTTAGTCGTACACGAATAAAAATATGAGCTGGATTGAACGATATACAAACGCTTGAAATATAATTGAAAATAACCTTTATAAAAGTTAGTTCTTAACGATGGGAGTGAGACAAACTGCACGTGAATTCTTGTACATCCATTCTATAAGAGAACTGGCGGTCACTCTTCAATCGATTGTATTCTTTAGCTGAATTGTTCCATGTAGATGTTCACGTGTAGAGTGAAAATTGTTTTTAACCTCCGAGGAACAAAGCAATACAGCTACTTTAGCATTAATTCTCCAGTAATACTCTGAATTATGAAATACAACTCGATTATATGATACTACTCGTCTATTGAACTTGATATTAGTCATACTCACTGTACTAATATGTATATATTTTGCGACTTGATCACTTACTCTCACAGTTGAACTTGATAAAGCCCACGGGAGAAACGTTGTACGTTTGAATACTTCCAATAAACGTGTGTATCTAAAGACTAAAATAAGTGTTTTCTTTTATAATTAATTCCAAATAAGTGAATATGCCATATATAATTTCTTCCACGTTGTATTATTTTTAGAAAAACAAAGTTGTGAAATTTTAAATTAATAGAAAATTTGAATTAATTTTGTAATAATTGAATTTAAGCAATTATTTGACATTATGTTTACACAAATAAAGACATTAATATTAAAACAAACCATAAAATAAATAACTGAATTACGTAGGCTTATTTTAATCCAAATTAAAGATCACACGTAGGAATTGGTGGAGAACAATGAAACACATTTTTTTAGATTTGTCGTCTGTCTGTTTACAATTAATCAAACTAATCAAATATATAACATTTTAAAAGAATTTTTACTGAAAATAATAAACTTGTGGAGAAATTCTTGCTTAAATTGGCTCTTAAACTTAATATTGATAAAATTTAAGCTAAAATTGAGTAATTTTCATACACGCTTTGACGGGATATATAATATACGAGATACATGTACGAGTATATGTATACGAATATTTAAGCTGTTTTAATAATTTTGTCATCTATCGAGTTTTTCAAGGTCAATTCTAACTTACTGGAAAAAGCTGAACCAACCTGTATCCACTCATCGAAGATGTTCATCATCGTGAAGGGGTCTCCATGCTCACTCTCCAGATCTTTCCTAGTTGCAATCATCTCCCGGTCTGTATAAGATCGCGGGGCTGATAGTGGAGACTGAACCGAGAGGGCCGCTGAGAGACTTAACACCGGCTCTACTAGATGGAAAGCGCAGGCTAGGATCAACATCTTTCCCAGAACAACGTCTACTGGCAATTCAGAAAGGAGTCGGCCCATTGGAGTCAGGTCTTCTCGAGCGGTTAGGGCCCCTTGCTCCTGATTGGGGAGTAGCCAGCGTAAAATAAATCAATCATAATATTATTATTGATTAATATGTTCATTACAGGGTTGGTACAGGAAATATGTAAGGTCCTTTAAAGACCTTAAAGACCAGAGTTTTTAAGGATCTAACATTAACAAGGATCTAATTATTTAATTCACACGAAATATGGTTAAAATATCAACGGACCATCGAATTTTTTTTATTATGCTTACTAGATGTTTATCGTGAATAACAATACACTTATAATAATAATAGACTTTTCAGAATAAAATAAATATAAATTCAAAGGAACTGTATACGAAGCAAGTTTATGAAGACTATACAGTTCATTTCGAATACATGAGTGATTAGACCAATACATCTAACTTGGCCTTGATTTAGTTTTTTTTCTCTGCTTGTTCTGAACGCAGGTTTAATGCCTTTCATAAGGCTTTTAATCGCACTTAATAGACTTCTTGGGGTCTTAGCCTCTAAAGCCTTAGCACACATGGCTCATCTATCTGTTTCTGAAGGTCTCGAAGTCTTATAGTCTTCGCTGTGTCAGTGTACATAGACTTTCGAAAAACATTGGTAACAAACTGACCATTATCTCTCTTAATGCATACATCTAAAAAAAGCAATAGATCTCGAGGAGTCTTTTTTTCGATGATGAACTTGATATAATCTTTAATAGAGTTAATTGCATGGAAACTAAATTGATAATTCCCTCCGAAATCAAGACCCAGGTGTTGTCTACATATCGTTTGCAGCAGCATATTCCGTAGTATTCTCTCCTCGACATCTTCCATTATCAGATTCACTACAACCGCTGCTACAGACCCATGGTACTGTCGAAAGTTTGGTAAATAATTCATTATTGAAAACGAAATGGGTGGAAGATAAACAGAACTCCAGGAGTTGACAGATGTTATCCACAGACAATCTAGTGTGGTCGGATTAATTCTGCAAGTTTAAAAGACTTCTATGGGATAGCAAAACCTGAGAGAGACTATAACAAGAGACCATGACCTCACTGTCAACATAGCTTAGAATAGCTTGCAAAGCTAACATGCTGGCTACAACCAGATATGTCCGTCGTTATAGCAGCGTATAGGATTCACTACAACCATCCTAACAATTTTTCTTAGATCCTTAGTGTTCTTAGGCAAGAGTCTATAAGTACCATAAAAATTAAATCATAATTTTGAAAATTCTAAAACCTACAACTTATTTTTATATTAATTACCATTATCCACAAGCAACAAGCAACAAGAGAAATCTAATTAAGCATTTAAGCATGTAATTAAGCATTTAAAAACTTGATTTATCAAAAACTGTTGCATTTGGTTGCTTAAAATAAATAGTGAATTAGAAATATTGATTTCGGGAATTAATCAGTCACTCACTCCACTAGCAAAATATGTTGAATGATCGACTTGTGTTTTACAAATAAAATTATGTATTTTCAGTAAAGTATTTCTTTCATTTAAGATAACGTAAGTAATATATATATATGAGCATAATATTATTATGTGTGTATCTATATACATAAACAGCTAGGTACATATTATCACCGACGGTCGGAGTTAAAAGTTTTATTATATCGGAACATAAAAATAAATTATTTTTTAAAAAAGTAGCGTAATAAGAAAAAAAGAATCGTTATAAACAATTAGGAACAATTAAAAATAATTGTAAAACAATAGTTTGTATGCATCATTTAGTCAAACAATGACATTATTTCCTTTATACATGTTAAAATTTAGAATTTTTCAATTATAATTGTAGTAATTTTCAAATAAAAATAGTAGTAAAAATATAGTAATGTTAAAATAAAGCATAAAGTAATAATGAAAAACCAATAATTAAAAATAGCATACAGTATATTTGTTTAGAGGTTTTAAATTGTTTCTAATATAATCAATCAGTAAATGCAAACTAGTACAAGGAATGGTTTTAAATATTACAAAAATTAAACACAAAGTACAATTAATGGGTTATAAATAGATAATGGCAAGAGGTTTTTATAATCGATTAATTACAAGTCATAGTGTTTAATTCATGTTACATATAAAGTCCATTTATTGTACTAGTTTTTATTTATTAGTGATATTGATTTGTAAAAACTAACCCAAACGTTTAAATAAATATATTTTACAATTTAAACTGTAAGTTTTTTTCATTATTATATTCACACAGAGTTATTACTGTTTTTTATCTTACTAAGACATAATGTGTAATTTATAGCTCAATTTCCATTCTGATTGATAAGTATTCATGGAAATAAAAAAAAATACAATCCCGAATTACTAATGCGTAAATATACAACATATATTATTATAGAAGTATAATAGTGTAATCTTCAAGATTTAACGTATTTTAATACAATATATAATAATAATAAGTTTCGTACTAAAATAAAAATAATAATTTAATTATAGCACTTCATAGAAATTTGTACTAATTCTGCTATGAGGAGAAAGATTTTTAGAGGGATATACCATGACGAAATTATACTAATTGTGTTACTTATAGCTTTAATGCAACTGAAATGTCCGTAATAAAGAAGTCAACTGAAGATAATGCAAGACTAGTGACAATCTCAAATTGGAATTTACTAACTAAATATTACAATAATTCAACGTTATATTATATACGATAAAATTTTGAAATTTCCCCCTTTTGAAATTAAAAACATGCGACTGCCGATTTTAAATTCATTACATTCATTTAATTGATATTATCTTCCACTGCATAAAACTAGTAAAACCAAGATATAAAGATATGTACCTGCAGATATTTGATAGACAACTCCAGACTAGTGGCGGGGGGTGGCTCCAGAAAGGGGAACTTTCTTACATCGGGCAATCCCATGGCGACCATTTGAAGAACAAGGCTGTCCAGGGGGACGCGTTGGATTTCTGGACTGCTGAACTCCTGACACACCCGGGTGGAAGAGAAGAAAGGGAAGGACGGTGAAAGAATTATTGTGTATATTCTAAAGTACACCACAAAATCTCCATGATTTTATATAATACAATTTTGTTATTACTAATACTAGTTCGATAATATTTTTGACAAGTTTACAAATATTTATAAAAGACGGAATATCGAGTGTAGGTCCATCGGATTGCAGATTAAACACTAACAGGAGTTCATTTGAATACTTTAAAAACAAATGCAATGTTATTATTTTTATAATTATAGTAAAATAAAATTTATTTGATCTACAATTAACATATTTAAACCGAGAATATGGGTTTGAAATAATTTCTCTAAAAAAATTGTTTCACTTCTGGTTTAATATAAAACATGTAAAAATAATAAAATAGCAACCACCATTTTAAGAGTAAAATATCCAAAAAAGATTAGGAATTGTATTGTACATGGACTTTATTATTTAAGGATACAGGAGTCTAAATTCTATTGTATTGATTTAAAAATAAAAGGTTCTGTGATTATTTTCAATTCGAATATAAAAAGATTTAAGAGAGCTTTTTATTTATAAACATACTTTAATACAAAAGTACATATATATTGTCTAGTGCGTAAAAAATTTGTAGACAAAATCTCAATGTAAACAAAAATGTTACACACTTAAAATCGTAACTAAAAATATAATATACTGAAATCCGAAAATCACATTAGGTAGTTATATTACATGAAAGAATAAGAAGGAAAAAGATTAGTGAGGCACTCACAGCCAGAGCGGCATAGTCTTCATCAGAGTACAGTCGATAGCAGACCCCCGGTCCTGTCCTACCAGCACGCCCTTTCCTTTGCTCAGAGCTGGCTCGTGAGATCCAGAATTGCTTCAATCGTTGCATCTTCGTGGTGGATTCCCAACTCATCTCCTTCACGTGTCCGGAGTCGGCTACGAATCTGAAGAGGGAACAGTTATAGTTAGGTATGCACAAAATAGTTATCAGTGAGAGTTGAAGCTATAAGATAGAAAGCGTAAGAAAGTTAATTGCGAAGTGATTAAATAACTCACCTGACACCATCAATTGTGAGAGAGGTCTCAGCAATATTGGTGCTGACAATGCACTTTCGTACCCCCTCGGGTGCCACATCAAACACGCGGTCCTGGTCCCGCACAGCCAGAGCACTGTGCAAGGGAAGCACAATCCACCGCTTTGTCTCTTGGGCGTAAAGACGACCGGCTTCTACAACTGCCTGTTTTAAATGTAATAAATTGATATAAGTGATAATAAACAGCGTACTACTGTCTACTACGTAAGTAATAGTAGGATGTTGGAAATAAAATATTTGTAAATTTGTAAAAATCAGAAAGTTACGATTATTTAACATACAAATTATTAGCATTAAACATAACGTATTAACATTAAACAAATTATTATCGACTAAGTATTTAGAAAGAATTTATTAGTAGTATAGTTTGTAAATTTAGGAAAATAATTCAAAGTAACCACTACTTTATACTTAATATAGCATCGTCATACGTATTATGCAAAATACATATTTTGCTTTAAAAAATACGTGATCTATGAAACATAAAAATATTTATTTTTTAATTAAATAGACAGATTTTTTAGACAGCCTGTATTCTTTCATGCTAACAAAATACAGATTGTGATAAACATATTACAGAAAATAATATTAGCAAGTGGTTAAATAAACTCAATTAATGTATTGTTTTAAAAAATACAATTGAGAGTATTCTTTTTATTTTATTACGACCACATAGTATTATAGGTGCAGCAAAACTATATTACTTTTAGAAGAGTGGGCGTACACTAGCAGAATAAATTAAGATTTTTAGGCTACTAGTATTTATATTTAATATATTAGAGATATTACGGTCTTTAGCGTTACCTAGAAGATCCGGACATTCGATCCTTTCGGGTCGCTAAACACTCGACTCGCTCAGCTGCGAGTTAGTAACGGGAGAATAACATTTAAACGAACCGGGATTCGAACCCACTACCTTCTGATCGGCAGTCCGACAGTCTACCACTGTGCCACATAATAATGTAACATAAACATACATAATTTGATATCCAGAATATATGAAACATATTACTGAGTAAATATTTATCACAGTAATTTTAAATCAAAGAATAAAATTATAGACATCCCAAACCGAAGAAGAAAACTTAAAAAAAGGAAAAGCTATAATGACGTTATAAGTTATGTATACATTTATAAAAGTTTATAATAAGTTCAATAAATAATTCAATTTAGATTGAGTAGTCTTTTCAATCTAATAAATTGTTTTAGTTTAAACAAAGAATTGTTTAATTAACCTATGTTAATTTAATGAGCAAGCTCGAAAACATCACAAAACCAGAATTTTAGCTATAAAGCCAAAATAATAGTTCTAATTAAGTTAGAGTAAAAAAAAAATCAGAGAAAATCAAGAATTTTGAATGCTTTAGAAAGGAGGCATAAATTAAATTATTATGGGATAATAGAACACGCTGGAGAATGAAGATTGTATGCTCATATTATATTGTAGACATGTATACAAATTAAATAATGCGTTATTCATAAAATTATATTTATCTCGAAAAACATGATAAAATGTGAAACTGTATATTATTTAGCAAAACAAGTACCTTGAATTGTAAGAGTTAATTATAAATAGTAACTCGAAATAATTTTTAACGTGTTTAAGAATATTTTGTAATTACAAATAATTGCCATTTTGATAGACAATGAAACACGATGAAAAAAATTTAATATAAGAATATTCAAATTTTCTAAATACTGTTTTAGATTAACAGGAACATTGAGAATGCGGGGCATGATGCTGGTATAAAAAGTAACATCTGTAACTTTATAGTAACTGTACAGAGAAAAATAAAAAGAGATAAACTTAACTTTTCCATTAAAAATATACGAGAATAGTACTATTTATATTGAACCGTATTATAACAAAAATGATAACATAATAGAAAATATTTTGTTTTACATATCTTCGATTATATTACATTACATAAATAAAATAAGGTTTTAAACTTAATTATATGTTTAACTTGTTAAACAAATATCAACTGGTACATTCAATGCAAACATGCTAATCATTAAAATATATAGGTATGGCCCAAAAGTGACCCGACAGTAACTAGACGGAATTGAACATAGTTCAATGATGCACTTTAATAATGAATTATTGGTTTTCATAATAATTATATTACACATATTTTTTATTGTACTAACTATGTTCGATTGCGTTTCTTTAATGTTTATTGCTGCTATAAAACTGCATTGTTAAACAAATTTTCAAAAAGCATGAATAAGGTATAACTGAACAACGCATTTTTGTAGTAGTTAAGCCCTTTTCAAGCATTGTAATGCAGAGGGAATCCGAGAATATTGGGTTAAGAACTTAATAATGATAAAGCATCCCACAGAGAAACTATTTACAATTTAATAGTTTACCAATTTAATTTACCGGCCGATTTTATAAGCATGGTACTTCTGAGATATGCTAATATCAGGAAAAACAGTACGAAGCAGTAAGAACTCCAGAAAATGCTTATATTTTAACTACTGCACTAACACAAAGTCTTCATAAAAGTTCAAGATGATTAAGTAATGAATTCGATATACGAAGGACCTCTTTAGAACGGATTTTAAAAGATTGCTAATACAAGCCATATGTTCCACGTCTAATGGTGACCCAGGTCGCAGAGAACAGATATGTACTCTTTTTCTCGATCAATATGAAAATGATTAATAATAAAAATAATCAATAGTTCAATGAATAAAATAATATCGTCTTACGAGGCCTCATTCAAGCTTAACGGAACCATTAATCAGACACAATTATGATTATTATACCACAGAGAATCCTCACGTCACATAGGAGGAACAACTTAACCTAGATTATATGTTTGAGGTGTTAAGTATTGATGGGATCTTACTTCTTTGATGGTACAGCCAATATTATTATATTATTGTGACCTTGTGAACTTTGTGCTGGTTCAGTTTTATTGATTATAAAATGACTTTTATACTAAGTAAAGTCTTTACGTAATCTGAATCTATGTTGTTACCTTTGAGTCTCTTATTTAACTGGTAATATTTCAGTCTCATTTTATTTTTGACCTTTGATGAAAAGATTTAACCTCGAAATATAAAGCTATTGTTATTCTTAATTATTCGTAATTTACACAGCATCGCCCACTTTTTCCTTTCAACCGTAATTTAATTAAACTTTGCCTTAAAATTAAATTTATTGTCGGATGATTTGGGTCACTTTGTATATTGAATGATTATTTTGATTGTCTTCTACATGGAATTGTACTGTACAATTTTTTTAATCAATTACATGAAATTGACTTTAATAAAGATTTAAAAAAAATTGGAAACTATATATGAAAAAATAGATGCAAAATGTTTTTTTAATTGAAAGTGATATAGACAGATTATAGTGAAATGTTAGAAAAAATTTAAAACAGTATTGCACTCACTTGAATATCCGACATTCCTGAGAGAAAAATAAGGAGGTCCCCACGCTCCGATTCTGGGAAGTTCTGGTCAATATTCTGCATAAGTCTGAGATAGGGCGTGGGGTCAAGTCTCTCAGATTTAGAGGACTGTTCTATCTGTTTGATTGGCCGATACTCCAGTTTGATCGGGTAGAGACGACCTGGTACCTTTAATTTCCACCGAGAAGTGCAAAAGCATATGAAGGTCGCTGATTATGAGTACGAGTGAATTCTCTTAATATTATATAATGCAATATTAATATTTTTTAAATATCACCGTTGAAAACAATTTGTAATGCTTTCGATATAATAAAAAAATATCAATTCTTTACGAAGTTTTAAAGGAAGTTATACATTCTTGAATAATAGAAATATGACAAATAATTCCATTCACTCATGGAGTTATATAATATTATTTATTTTTAATAAAGATTGGGCTGTGAATTATATTAATAGTAAACAAAATATTAATTGATATAATTTACAAAATAATATATATATATACCTTTATGATGGGACAGTTATCAAAGTATTCCGAAAAAAGCTCAACATTGATAGTAGCAGACATGAGTAAAAGTCTGATATCTTTACGCATCTTCACCAGACATTTTAAAACTCCCAAGAGAAAATCCGTATGAATGTGACGCTCATGTACCTGTAACCAAAGAACAGAAATTGCAGAATTTAAGATATATTTAAAAATGCTTTAATACATGTAACAAAAATATACAAATTTCTGAACAAATATAATTAAATAAATGTGTACTACTTAATTTATTTTTTAAGTAGCATAAAATGTAATCATTTTTTCAATGTCGAAACTGTTAAAGCAACCAATTTCCGCATAACAACCTCGTGCTAAAACGTAAAATCGTGATATATGCAATAATCGTTAAGTAAGGTTTAATGGATAAAATTATTCTTATATATATCATATATAAACACTTATATATAGGTATAACACACACACATATATGTCTGTATAAGTTATAATAAGTTATATAATATTTAGTTCTATGAAAGTATTATTACTTATCTTTATCATAAATTTCAATAATTGGTAATTATGAAAACTCTCACCTCATCTAAAATAATAACGTCATAACTGCTAAGATAGGGATCCGATTGCATTTGTCGTAATAGAAGTCCTTCCGTCAAAAAGAGAATTTTGGTTGCCATGGTTTTACTTTTTTCAAATCTCACCTAAAATACATTTTGATGTTAGTTATCCCACAATTATGCACATCATTATATCGTACTATTATTCAACCTCCAAAAAAGTGTATAATTTGCAAGAAAAAATAAAATGGAAAAAAGTATACATTTTGAAAAAATAATTAAATTGTAATGTAAATACTGATCCTAATTTTTTTTAAATATCATAGAAATGGAAACTAACAAATTATCGATAATTTTCGAGTAAACTTAATATAACAATATTAAAAAGTTTTTCCCAAAATAAGCATAAAAATTACATAAAAGTTCAATAGCTCTAATAAAAAAAAATATTTTTAAGGCGATAAATTTTATTCTTAGTGGATCAAAAGGTCTGAATTTGCGCAGTTGCAGGTGATGTTGTCTAGTAGACATTTTGAGACAGGCGCATGCAGTTGATGTTTAGGATCCTTGGCAATTTTATGAATAGTGGATTTACAGAGTGAGCCGTTTGGCGCTGAGCTTGTCCAACGAGTATTTAATAACCAATTCATTGTAGTTATAATTGTGCTTGTTGTGTGGAATTCAATCTACCATTTTAAATACACATCTTTGGATGGATTCGATGCTATTAGACTATTCTTGAGTAATAGCAAAAAAAAGTAGTAGTGTGAAAATAAAAAATTGAAAAAATATACATATATGTAGTTAAATAAATGAAATAATGAATTATAGTAAATCAAGCGTATAAATCAAACATGTAAAAATGTAAGGAAAATGTAACATTATATTGTGTTTAAAAAATGTTATTATGAATAATAGCAATAATATAGAATAAAATATACTTGCGGGGAAATCCTAATAACATTAGAAATACAATAAAAACAATATAGATACATACAAAATAAATTTCAAGGACTCTTCAATGAATATTAACAAGTTAATTATTTGTTAAGACTTTCTAACTGTATCCACATTGAGGATGGCCAGCGTGGTGGCGGAATCACCCTTTTCTTGTTATCGCTCTCAAATAAAAAAACAAGGAGAAATTCTTTGAACTTAAAAAATAATATTTCACAACTTTCGTTATATCAGCTATATATCCTCAGGTGTCAAGCTTTGCAAAAATACGTTATATACTTTTTGGTGAATTAAAAGTCAAGATATTTCATAGTTTGAATGTATTAAAGGCTTTTGTTAAACATAACTACTTAATTCTAGCACTAATAGTTTCTAAGTTTAAATATCTATTATTCTCTCAGGTTTTTTCACATGTTTTACATTACGAGCTTTCAATACGAGTGAGAACTCTAAATGAGAACCAACCTGATAACCAACATGACTGCCATACTCATTGAGGGTTTCATAGCTGACCCGCGCGGCCAGACTAATACAGGCAATGCGGCGTGGCTGTGTGACTGCAACCTTAGTGAAGCCCACAGCAGCTAGGAACTGAGGCACTTGGGTAGACTTCCCACAACCTGTGTCCCCAGCAATCACCACAACACGTGAACGCTTCAAAGTGGAGCAGATTTCATTAGCATAGGGGTGTATGGGGAGAGCTTCGCGGTCCCGCTTGATCTTCATTAGCTTGTTGAACTGTAGTATACCGAAAGGGAAGTGTGTTAAAGTTTAGTATTGCTATAGCTAAATCATTGGACAAAAGTACTCTTTTATCGGAAGTGAGTATGTAATGTGCTTTATTATAATATTTAAAATGCTACCTTTAAAAATTTTAATTAGTGTATTTATAACTGGCACCTATTAAATGTTACGAAAATATTACAATCATACATATAGATAAATAATAATAATACTCTGTAAATAACAAATGTACAGTTGACAAATTATACAAAGTTGAGTTATATACAAAGTACACCAAGTAAGTGTTTGTCTATTCGACCAACTTCATCGACATTTAGTCCAATCATCTGGAGGTCGTTAAGTAATGTTTCAGTGCTAATGTCAATTCAGTGTTAATGTCAATTCAGTGTTAATGTCAAAGGATTAGTGGGGAGGCCATTGATTTGTAGCCAGACATATTCGAGATACAATGATCAATCAGTTTCAAGCGCTTTTGGCGCAGAGTTGATGAGGTCTTTGGAATGGCAGTCCTCTTTATGATGGTGGCATTGAGACAGTGTTAGGATATTGCACTTCAAGTGCGAAACGAAGAAATTGCCGGTAGCTGGAATTAAGTTCATAGTTAAGTGTGGAAAAAATGGATCTGAAAAAACAACAACGGAGCAAGGATGTCCACTTGTAATACACTCGAAGACGTTATAAACATAGCTGATGAACCTTGAGCAGTTTGAACACAATCAGAGGTGTCTTTGTATAATCCCATAATAAAAGATTTAATATAATTATATAATTATTCCATAATTAAGACTTCGGGTATGCCATAGAGATATAAAATTGTAGGCATAGTACAAGAAATAGAGACTTTACTATGCTGACGAGTTTGACAGAAGTCAATTACATTTCTCAAGGCCGTAATCTGTTCCGTGGTATATAGGCCAAGTCTGAAGTCACGCTGCACTGAGAGAAGATGATTATTGAAGAACAGAAGCAATCTATTCAAAATAACTTTGTTAAGTAGTTTAGCTGATGTATACATCAATGAGATACTTCTTTGGTTATCAAGACGTGTCGAGCTATCATTCTAAAGAATTGTGATGATAGCAGACTGTTTCCATAACATTGGAGTCTAAATAAATAGCAGATCACCAAGAGGATTGAGACGTTGAACATTTCGGTAATCCGCTGAATGAGATGAGGAAGTTTTAAACGACCAGTGAATGAATTAATGGCCCGCCAAGCAGCTGCGGGTTTGCAATGTGCAAAGGCATTCTTCATGTTAGTGACCATTTCATTGGTGAAAGTTTCTGTTCGAACACGATACAGACATTTCAACGAGCGACATTGATGACTGAATGAGAGTTCCATAGAGAGGCAGATCTTTGAGATGGTTTCTGTTTTGGAAAAATTGTAGAAGTTTGATTAATAGCATCACAAAATCATTCGTATGAGGTATTGTGTGAACATTCTAAGAAAATGTTCTTGACAGTCATTGTAAAGAGCCTCTTGGAGGCACGTTCCAAGAGGGATAAGCGGGTGAGACCTTATGTTTGGATTATACATAAATACATAATATAGATAAGTTGAGAAAAAAGTGTATACTATGTTAAAAGTAGACACAAATTTGGTGACTGAGTACCTTTTGCTTTTGAAGAAAGTCCACGTATAAAAGAAGAATAAATTCAAAATTTTTAAGTTG
Organism: Invenusta paracnida; assembly: GCA_036023295.1. Taxonomy (NCBI): domain Eukaryota; kingdom Metazoa; phylum Platyhelminthes; order Proseriata; family Coelogynoporidae; genus Invenusta; species Invenusta paracnida. The sequence continues at coordinate 27,723 of JAYRBW010049114.1, forward strand.
AGCATCCGAAAGGTCATCTCGTCGTAGTTCTGAGAATGATATAGATAGGAACAGAAAATAATTAAATTTCCGGAACAGTTCAAATTAGGCGCTTAATACATTAATACAATTCATTTATTATATAATACAAATGTATTATAATTAAATATTATACATTTACTCAAACTGTTTAACCTTATTTCCGGAATGATTCACATCTATGTATAAGTTAAAAAAGTTTTGAAAATTAATATGTTGACTCTACTCTCAAATAAACAAGTATTCTCCACTTAATGTATTGTATAGGTTTTTCTATTCAAATTTAAATAGTCCAGCAAAAAATCTAAAATGGTTTATTTAAATTTGAAAAATGTCAATAAGAGTATTCAAATTCAAATTTGGGTACTTAAAATAAATTCAACATAATAATTCAAGCTCGAAAATATACCAATAATATGTTACAAATAGGGATTTAGGAAATCCAAGTTCCGTTTAATTTCATTTAAGCTCATGGACATAGGTAACTAATTTAATTTAGTCAAATATTGCTGGTGCTAATACTAAATATTATGAATACATGAACTGCTGCTTATTTCAAAGAATTATACCTAAATTATATATAAAATAAGGTATTCAATATGCAGTTGAAAGAAAACTGCAGATCTAATATAAGATGAGTTAATTTGTAAAAAAAAGGTATAGTAATCGCAGTAGCATGTGTTACTGAACAATAAAATTGCTTTATATAGTCAGTTACAGGGGCCGCGATAACATCCCCTCCCCAGATTTTTGCAAGGATGTGATTTGCACTTTCAAATGAATGTGAGTCACACATTTACGTACTATAATAAGGTAATATCTGAGGTATTAAACTCCACTACTACTAATTACTAAATACCTACCTGGCTATACCTACCAGCTTACAACATTGGGCCAGAGAGTAGAACTACTTGTTTGTAGGTCTCATATCTATTTTTAGCTGAAGCAATCGTAAAAAAGCTCTTATAATGCTATTTGAATTGGTGTAAAATCTTGCATTTAGGGATGCAGGCCTAGCAACTTAATGACAAAGAAAAGCGGGACAGTATTCCCTCGGAGTCGGGGTTCCATGGCGAGGCGGAAGCCGAGCCTATATTTGCGCGAAGAACAAATTTTGGATGTTTTATATATGGAAATGCATCTAAAATCAATTATATCTACTATCTCAGATAAATTTTCAAGCATTCTGCACATCTTTCATTACTAAATAATTTCCAATACTGTATATTTTAATGTTATAGACTCATTTGTTATATACTATTGTGTTTTTAAATGATTCACAAGATTAACAAAAAATACTGTTATTAAAAAAAACGTTAAAAATATTTTTTTAAAGCAATATATTCAAAACGCGGGATTGTTCCGCGAAAAGCGGGACAGTTGGTAGGTCTGAAATATACAATCTTTAAACTAGTTTACATAAGCTAGGATATGTCATTGATTTGGAAATTAACGAAAAAATTTACAAATTGATTAAATAGTTTGACCAAGTTTTGCATAATTATAAAATAAATAAAAAAGACTACATCCTGCAAGTTTTAGTTTTTATCAACAAAAGCTTGTTTGTCGAAATGAGATGCTTATTTGTATCACCAGTTTGTGGAATATATTATTATATAATTTGAAAAAGTTATTTCCATTATTGAAAACATATGACGTATAATCCATATTAATATCGTTAACCTTATTTATATTTTGTAATTACTGACAATTATAGATTTGAAATAAAAATAACTTCAGTATATAACTAGGGAAACTTTAATAATATCTACTCTTACAAAACACGATGAAATGCACCGCTTTATTTTATGTAGACGAACGTAAACAATCAAACCATAGATAAAAAATACGCAGATAAACATGACTATATACGATTTTCATAATATGTACATAGCTCCTTTAAGAGTGTACTAGTCCATGTATGACTTGGTTTTATAGAAAATCAGTAGAGGGGTTGGGGCTTACCAGAGCCGGGTATGACATTGATAACGCCGGGAGGGAAGCCAGCTCGTACGACAAGCTCACAGAACTTAAGAGACGTGAGCGGGGTGACCTGGGCGGGCTTAAGAACAAGGGTATTCCCTGCTGCGAGACATGCTGCTGCCTTCCAGGCGAGCATCATCAGTGGGTAGTTCCAGGGGGTCACCAGTCCCACCACACTAAGGGGGACAACATTATGAGACAAAAGTGTGATTCCTGTATAGCGCTTTTCGTCAAGTCTTGTGTTTACATACTTAGTTTCCTTATTAAAGTGAAACGTACCAAAATTAACATACCTACAGAGATTTAACAATTCACTATCCTGAGCTCATATTTTAAATACCTGTAATTGTTTCTTACTAATATTATTCATATAGTAATTTAATTTAGATCATTATTTTAATCAATTCGGCCAATTTGTATTGTAATACCTGATAAAAATGTTTAGTGTGAAACCGATTTTTGTATATAGCTGTTTATAATTTGCTATAGCTTTTAGCTTTTAGCTGTAGTAATGTATGTATATTATAATAATTTGATATAAATGAGTTATTTTATACAAAAATTATTTTATGATATGTTTTAGTGTTTTCGTCTTCTGATTTGCTTGTAGGTAAAGCAAACCTGTTATCTCTATTCAATAGAGAGTCCCTCATTGACTTTTATGCACTTAAAACTGGAATTATTATCATTTAGAATTGTGGCAAAATATATACGTTTTTATATATTACAGTAAAACCGGTATTTGTGTAAAACACAGAAACAAATTGGATTATTTATTGAAAAAAAATGATGGAGTAAAATGTGTTGTTCTTTGTTTTTCTATTATTATTGTGCATTCTAAATGTAGTGGCATATCGCATCAACTATATATTTATAGTAACAGATTATGATTAAAGTTGTATTTTTTTAAGTAGGAAATATAATTTTATACAAAATAATAATTAACTGAGATCCTAGACATATATTAAAAAAATACAAGAGTTTTAAGTCAGTTATTGATAAATTTGAAAGAACGGCAGGAATATTGCTACAATACATTTTATAAAATAAATAATATTCAATGCAATGTGTAATTAATAAAAATGCGCTAATTATAAGTCGTTTTTAATTAACATAATATTATATTTATGCACGTTTTATGTTATATCAATGTAATTTGTAATTTTAAGATAATAAAATTATGAAAAATTATATTTGGCTAAACTTATAACATTAAAACCTAAAATGTTATTATAAAATATAAGATCGTTATATAATATAAAACATACCATTTTTAAACAAGAAAAATTCCTTTGCCTTAATCGGACGAACGCTCTAGAAGTAGAACACGTTTTTGAAATGGTGCTGAGAGTTTATTATTCAATATTTCCCTTAGATTGTTTTGGTGCGTGAGTGCTATTTGATATTTTTTCAAACTAAATCAAAAATTATTATTTTTTGACAGTATGCCGTTTGTCTGGAAATCGCCAAAGTTCGGTCATTTTAGATTTTTTTCTTTTGCGTACCATTTTTTAAAATAATGCACAAATTATTATGCTAGGGTTCTATACTAACCAAAACGACAATTGAAAAAATATAAAGCTTGTATGTCTGACGTGCCAAGTGGTCAAAGTTGATGTTCCAATTCTGGAGCATTCGTCCGATCTGGGGTTGTTTTTCCGTGATTTTTATAAAACTTTTTATATTTTTGTCAAATCGATTGGAATTTCTTTCTCCTTCTAGAAAACATTTATTCTAGGGGAGATCTAATGATCCTGCACACAAAAAAGTATTCATGGTTATGGCCGAAATATGCTAATCCTTTTTACGGTAAAAAAATTCTGTTATTTTTTATTATATAACCGTCATTCTTTTTGCAAGAATGGGTTATATAAGCACTAAATAATAATATCGTGCTGTTATAAACATAATCTGGTCGGCATACTGGCCAAAATATAATTATATATACGATAAAGGTGAATTTTCGCAAAATTTTGATTTTTACATTATTAATTAGAATTAGCATTAGAGAAAATGCTAAAATTTAACGTAACATAAAAAAAAGTTTTTTTGCATTTTGATTTTTGTGAATTGCGTACTGATAATGATGTTTTATACCGACCTAAATGTAGAACACTTTTAGCATATTATATTGTTTTATAGCACTTTAAAATTGTGTAAACAATATTAAATTTATAATAAATTGCTATTATAGGTATATATCCGGCCATATAATTATATATATCACTTTGGCCAATATTTCTCTCATAACCATGAATAAATATTTTTTCGTGCAGGATCAATTCATTAGATCTCCCCCAGAATTCTTAGGAGTCACCATTGACAGACTGCTCAATTTCGGCGAACACTCGAGAAGGATAACTAGCAAAGCAAATAAGAG
>JAYRBW010049115.1:0-11275 GCA_036023295.1 Invenusta paracnida
ATTTCATGCATAGAGTAATAATTACTCTATGATTTCATGTATAATGATATCACCATCTGTTATTACAACATTTACCCACTTAGTAATACATAAATTAATTGATTAAGAATTTTTCATTTTAGTGCTACATTTTATTAAATTAACTTATTTCTCAATGAAAATTATTTCATTTGGTTATTGTTAAATTATAAAAACTTTGAAACTACAAGCTATCCTCCAATCTTATTCTGGTTGTACACTCTGATTTTCTTAAAAAAATCTCAACTCTTGATAATGTCTCCATAAATAATGATAGCACAAATTTTCTTTCATTGCTATGTTCAGATGGTCTAGAAAGGGGAGATGGACATTTCGTTTGAAATATACTTGAGGTGAGGTACTGGGACAATTTTGTCTGTGTATTTGGATTTTTGCAATTCTGGGAACAGACACCATACTTCTGACTTTTTCAGCCAAATCAACCACAGACTGATAGATAATATTAAATTCCGCATCAACTTCATCTCGAAATTGTTGCAATTTAGACATAGTTGCATCTATCATTGTAAAGGCAGTGTGAATATCAAGGCCAGATTTCTGAAGTTTAACCATTATTGATTTGATCTCTGCCAGTTCATCTCTGTTTTTACTGAGATAAATAATAGAAAATTTAATGGTAAAATCTTTATATTATTAATAATGTGTATGGTCTGCATTTAAGATTTTATACATATGAAGAAAGCATACTTATAAATCACAAAACACTACAATACTTGAATATTATATTTACAAATGATATTACCACATCATTGCAATGCGCATATTTTTTTAAATCTTATTTTCAATTTTAATCAAAGTTTGAAAGATTTAAAAAAAAATTCTAGCAGGAATATAATGAAATGCTTCTAGATTACAGTAGAAAAATATGTTACTTACGAAATAAAATCTTAATTGCAGTGTAATTCATTAAGTTACTTGACTTATGGAACATATTAGATGACTACTAAAATGTAATGTTTTCGACCAAAAATGGTCCCACTTTTAGAAATTGACCCATATATCAACAGATAAAATACCCAATAAATCTGTGTGTAAGCCATAAGGATAAGCATAGTCTATGACGTTTTGAGTAACAAATATAATTTCTCTATTGATGTATAATTATAGTACAAGACTATTATAGCTATTACAATTATGTGTATAGTATTATAAGTATATTATCTTCTTTTGTAAACTGCATAGGTGATATATCTTTCCTGATTCTAATGTTATGGGTATATCATTCCAATATATAAAAGAAATTAATATAAATTTTGAAACTATTTATATATTTATGATATTTGCAATGAACTCAAAATTACAAACATGGCCTATATAATAAAAATACTTACCAAAAGTGTAATGTCTTCATCTGTTTCTCTTCTGATTTCAAATCATCTAACTTTCGTTTTCTATTTCTTGCAGCCTTAGGCATATTGTTTTATGTGACTAAAACAGAATGGCATAAAACACATGTTGTAATATTATCTATTAGGATTCCTGTATTTCACTACTAAGTTGTGAATTTAAGTTGTATGAGTCAAATATTATAGAAGATATCAGATTTTTGCATGGAAAACGAGTTATGCTGTATGTAAGAAATGAAAAGAAAAGAAAGATTGTTTCCTCCAAAATCGCCAAAGTCCAGAAAATGAAATGAACTGGAGTGATATTTGCACTTGTTATTTTGTGTAAACATACATAGGGTGTCCACACTCCTTGAATTTTGTTGAAATTTATATTTGGAGGTCTGTAATTTTGTTAAAAAGGAATCAGATTCGGCATGTTTCTCAGAAACTCAATTCTTTGATGACTGATTTTGCTAAAGCATAACTTGTTCTGTTACTTTGTTACATCAACTAAATATTAATAATTTGTGTTTTTTACATAACACTACTTGACAAATATCTTGGCAAGTGGATTATAAAATCAACTTGCATTTGTAATGTAATCTAGTATATTTTCAAATATAGTAATAAAGTACAAATGTTTATTGATTTACCTATGTAATGTTTTTAATATAGCTGAAATTATGCCGTATTAAATCACTTTTAGCTCATTTTCCTTTTAAAATTCCTTGAAATTTCCTTGAATTTGAATAGACCAAAAATGTTGACACCCTGCATATTTCCACTTACCTATATACTTGAATGGTAATTAAATGTGATTGTAATGACATGCTAATCAAATTAAAAATATTTACAGGGTTGTCATTCATCCAGGTTTTTCAGGACGTTTAAATGTCTGGATTTTGGGTCAAAATTATTATTATTTTTAATTCTTAAAAAAATACAGTAAAATTGTATTTGCCTTATATTTAATGGATCAGTTTCTGTTTTGTCTTAAAATCATGTTTTAGAGCATTTTGAGTTACATGGGTACCTATAAAATAGTTAGAAAAAAATTATCAGAAAATGTACTTGAATTTTATCCATGTACTTGATTTTTTGGGCTGATCAGCGTGGCCACCCTGATAATTTATTTATTTTGTAATCTATTATTTGTTTTTCATTATCAATATTTTATTGTCTATCTACAAAATTAAATATTTAGTATGATATTTATTGATTTTTTACTAATATGATTAATAGTCTGACTATCATATCTGTACTTTTACTATCACATACGAATTATTTAAAATTAGAATATTACATAAACTTTCATATTTATTTACTTCTCAGAGTGGTAAAAGTTTCCACATTTTTGATGGCAACCGGCTTGCAAAAGAAATTCTTCCCATGTATTTTAAGCACAACAATCTCTCCAGTTTTATTCGCCAGCTCAACATGTGTAAGTCATAGTTTGTCTAAATTTACTTTTGAGTGTATCTAATTAATATTAATTACACAAACTTCTATTTAATCGATTTTAGATGGCTTCAGGAAGCTCAATCGGGTTGATGTTGGGGGCGTGTATCGCTTCGAAACTGATGACATGCAGTTTAGCCACTCCTACTTCATTCATGGTCACCCAGAGTACATGTCCGAAATTCACCGAAAGCCAGCAATAGTCCATCAGAACAGTCCTTCATTAATTGATACAATTGGCGAATCTAAGAATCGCCGTATTTCATCTATTAATTATTCTCGGGATTCTCGAGTATCATCCCACTATGTTAACTTTGAGGAGTTTAGTCAACTTGTTGACATGGTAAAGCACATGAAGTCGCGGCAGGACTCTACTGAACAGCGAATGAGTATTCTTAAAAATGAGAATGAACAGTTGTATAGAGAAATGAACGAATTGCGCAAGAAGCATGATAATCAAGCTCAAGTCATTCAGTCCGTAAGTTACAAATATAGTGCGTCTTATTTTTATAATTGAAGCCTGTATGATGAGAACCGGCTAACTCTATTTCTTACGTGTTTCAAATAAGTGATTGGAAGTAGTTGGGTTATCTGGTTCTCATGAGAAATATGTCTGGAATAGAAAGCAGCTGAACCGTTTTTATTCGCCAAAATAATTGCCACAAAAAGTTAGCTAACAAAATGCATACAAATAAATTTTTCCAAAAAGTGAGTTAGTCGGTTCTCATTCTACAGGCTTCAATTATAAAAAATACTTTTATAAAAATTGTTTTACTACATCAGATGTGAAAATTTTAAAATTGAATCCAGATTATCTTAAAATTATTTATATTTTTTGACACTATTTATATGTTTTATTACAAACAAAATTTAAAAAAAGGAATCAAGCAACTTAATTCGTACATAAAGTCTAAGGATCTACCTGCAGCGCACAAATCACCCTAATTTTTTTAACATTTTCTAAGGGTGAGTGCCCATATACTTTAACTTTAATTTACCAATATCATACACAATTTCCAGTTTGTATACATATCATTATCAAAGCATTTTTATATTAGATACTATATTGCCTATTTCATGATTTTTCGCTATTCATGAATTTTTATTTTTTAATTCAATTTAGCGTATTATCATAAGTAGTACTTCTTTTTCGAGTCATATTTTCTATACTATCAACTTTATCGTGTACATAACTTTTATGGAGAAAGCTACAATTGTTTTATAAACAATAGATGTATTTTTTTTAAATGCCCACAATTCTTCCATTGTATTTATGTCATTTCAATTAAAGTTTAGTCGCAGTTTATAGAATTCTTTTATGAGAATCGATAATAAGTGCAATACATGAATAAACAAACAAATTGAAATACTAATTTTAATGTAAATATTTCATACTATCAAATTAATCCATTTTACTTTTCATGTGTTTCCAATTCCAACAGTTGTTTACCTTCTTGACTTCCTACGCTACGGAAACCCGGGCCTATCTTGCGCCTAAGAGGAAACTGGCCCTCTCCCTTACAGATGTACAAGAGGCCACATCCTCTCTTAACCACCAGAACACGACTCGGGCGGTTGTCCTGGCAACTGCGGCATCTAGTTCCCCTTCAGTCGGCGTCAACGATGCCAGTAGCGGGGCATCAAATGTTATAACACCTAGACGAAAAGTGGCCCGCCTCACTACTGGAAGCTCAGCTACTGTTCTTGAGACAGTAAGTGGTGGCAATGTAACTGGTGCTGCTGGTGGGGGACATTCTACTCCAATGGAGATCCTTACCCTATCCTCCTCGTCCAATGCAAAGTACCCGCCCTCTAGTCACCAAACAACCGGATTGCAATTAGTGACATACTCAAACAGTGTTGGTGCCAGTGGGGGGAGTACCACTGGAATCATGCCGGTAGTTAGCACACGAGTTGTATCGGTGAGTCACGTGTACCTACAGATGTTTGTTTACGTTTGTTGTTATCATTGTCGTTAAGGCCTTTTACCTACCTCCACTCTCTTAGATTTTCGCCAAGTGTCTCATTTATTTCAGTAGTTGTTACCGCTATGCCAATTATCGCAAAACTTTGCTTGCATTTAGTGCTATACTAATTGGGGTAGGGTGGGGTCACACGTATACTATAGTGTGGATACGCTTACTGTACCGCTTCAGCATATAGTATTTCGTATATGATGCCATGCCACGTGCTTTTATTAACCTCCGGCAAAAAGCATGCTGCACTTCATTGAACAGTTCATATACAGTTTACTACTATGTATAACTTCATATGCGCTGTTGACAAAATATATATTTACTGCAGTACATCAGTGTATCACTCGCGTTTATTCCTTTATTAATATTGTATACTTTTCAATTAAGTTGACCTACATAAGAAATCATGACAGAGTGTGTAATAATTTAGCATTTACACCTATATATGTATATATTATTACTAAAAGGGTTTTAGTTTTGGCATTATTATTTGTTTTTTATTAATTTATGGTATCTTCTATATTAAAATCGAATACATGTTTCCATGTTTAACACACTTTTCCGGTAATAATGTTTAGATAGTTTGCGTTATTATTTAAACAAAATTATACCTAAACCATATTCATATATTTGCTTTTCTAACATGCTTGTAATTTTAATTTTGAAATGCATTTTAAAATATTATATATTAGATTTTTGGGGGGTAAATTATTTTTATATACATTTGTAGTACAATATGTTTTATTATAATATATTTGTGTTTAGATCCTGTTATACTTCTAACAGTCCTTCAGTCATTTGAAATATAGATACTATATTATGTACATCAATGAAGCCTTGGGTCAAGTACTCTAAACAATAATGTCAATTTTACTTCTTAAATAGTTATATCTTTTAATTGAGTAAAGTATCAACGGTAATAGTGTATTTAATTACCGTGAATTACGTTAAAATTTGATTTAACTATATATTAATGATATACTTTTAAAGTTAACATGTGGGTTGTAAAATTTTCATTTGTAAATATACAATTTTTAGTATTGTTAGACATGACATTTATGTACGTTTGATTAAATTGTGTTCTATTTGTAAAAACCTCGAATTATGTGCAAACTATCTAAGAGTAGTTTTCACAATACATGCCAATTTGACGTATTGATAAATAACCTCATCTTATAATTTGCCTTTTATGATACCAAAAGCTGTGTTTTGTGACTATTTAAAACCGATGACTTGTATATCTTAAATTGTAAAATGTATGTTTATATTAATTATTTTTGGTACTTAACGAGTATACTTACTATGGAATAATTCGTAAGCAAAAACATTGTAATGATTGTTTGTGTTGTTAAATGTGCATAGCACCTATTATTATATAGTGGTTCATTTTAACTTTGTAATTAAGATAGATTTTTCGTGTGGATGAAGTTAGTTATTGTGACGAACAATTTTCGTTCAATATTTTTTTTTATTCGGTTTTGCTATATTTAATTCTGCCACATACATTTATTTTGTGTACGTTGTCTTTTTTTATTGTAATAGATAAGTTTATCTATCAATTTATTAACTTATTATATATATGATTTTTATACAGATCTGATATACAGCCCCGGCCCATATTTTAAAAACACAAATATAATAATAGTTCTCAATAACTGACGTTAATTAAATTAATTGGCAATAAATCTGCACACTTCACACATGCAGACATATGCTTTATGCATGTTATGACATGTGTTTAAATATCAATCAATAAGTGGTGGCCCTGAAAAGGGCCGTTGAGGTGTTCTCAAAAAATGGAAATGTAGAGGGACAAACAGAATAACTATTGAACGTTTGCTTGTCAAATATCAGTAAACACATTCTGTTGGTAATCGCCAACAGACATGCTCTAGTGCGCATGTCCAGTCAGAATCTTCAACAGGTGGCACGCCAACTGCTACAACGCTGAAGCAGGGGCATGGCGTTGAAGCTTCCCTTAACACAGTGAAGCGAAGACTAATGCGTGCTGGGTTGAAAGGCTGCATTGCTGTCAAGAAACCTCTCTTGACTAATCGTCATCGTCAAGTTCGCCTTCAATGGGCTCGAGACCACCTGGATTGGACTGTGGACCAATGGAAGTTAGTCTGTTTTTCTGACGAATCTCCCATCCATTATGTGGCTTCCCAATAGTAATGTTATGTCAGGCGCAGGGGTGGTACAGCAATGCAACGCCAGCATATTAGGCCAACTGTTCACTCAGCAAGTGGCACACTTCATGTCTGGAGTGCCTTCTATCATGATGGTCCTCATACTTTAGACAGGATCCACGAAAACATGAATACTGTAACCTACCAGGACATCTTCTTAAACCACCTGACGCCCCTGAATCTACATCAGTATCAAATCCTTTTTCAACAGGACAATGCTACATGGCACATAGCGCCTACCACTCAGCAATTGTTTCAGCAGAACGGTATCAATGTCATGCAGTGGCCCCCACAGCCCCCAGACCTCTTTCCAATTGAAAACATGTGGGTTTCTTGCAACAGTGCCTGGATCGTATAGAAATTCATTCAATGAACGAACTCTGGCAAGCTACTTAGCGTGAATGACATGGTATCCCCCCGAACATCACCACCAATCTCATTGAGTCTATGTCAAGGCGTATGTGAGTGGTGGTTGAAGACAGAAGTGACTAAATCCGCTATTAGTCTCAACCCCCCATATTTCCCCATTTCTTGAGAACGTGTCAACGGCCCTTTTCAGGGCCACCACTTATTGATTGATATTAAAAACACATATGAAGTGTGCAGACAATATTGCAAATTAATTTGATTAATGTCAGTTATGATTAATTTTCAACTATTACAATATTTATATTTTTTAAATATGGACGCTAGAAGTAGCCAGAGCTGTATACATATATTGATCTGTGGTCAGTAACTTTTTCTTAATAACATTTTTCTTATGACTGATATACTCATAATTTGACATATTTAATTAAACATTTATCCAATGCACCATTCTATTTCCGCTTCACTACAGCCGGTCACCAACAATGACAAGCTGAGCATCAAGATCGAGGAACTCACAGAAGACAACTCACCCCCTACTTACTTCACTACGAAAACACCGATCGGTGAACAGTTCTCATCCACTGCCTCTAGCTCCCCAGGTGCCAGTGTAGTTCGGGTCACACCAAACTTCATCCGTCGGTACAGTCCTGGTACCTCCTCTGAGATGATCATTAATAATGGTGTGAAGACGGAGCCCTACATTTCTCAACCATCCCCTAATGTTGATCTGGATCTCAGGTATAATTGATAAACCAAACATTTGTACTGCATTTAATTTAAAGATAAATTTAAAAAATGTTTACCTTGCAAGCTAAATCAATGTCATTTTTTGACATTAATTGCTGTTCATGCTCAGTTTTGCATACAAGTTGTAACTTCTTTTCTTTCCTATTTTAAAGATAGGAATAACAATAGTTTGTCATATAATTCTTTGTCATTTAACTATGTGTATGAATATGCGTACGAACACACTTTAACATCAAATTTTAGTTGTGTATCTGTTTTTCAACAAGCTTTCGAGGATAAGGTAACAGAACTAGATTTCCATTATTCTATTAATTTCCTAATTATATGCACCGCTTGGTTCGCGACGTTGCTAAACATTAAACAGTAATAATTAGCCATGATTATTGTAATAGTATGCCCTGAGTCTCCTAGCTAAGTATCTATTATTGATATGTTAATAAGAAGGTTACCATAAGAATATATTTGCATCCTATTAATTTTATAATTGCTTCATTTTTGTATATATAACTTGTTTAACAATCGTATTATAGATGTTTTTGCTTTCTATTGTACAACTTTTTGTTTCAATTTAATCTTATGTGTATATAAGTTGTTTTAACTTACGTTATATGTGTTCTAATTTTCTTTATTTATGTAATAACTTTTTAATACACAATAAGCATTTATTATATAAAAAATGTCAATATTAATATGATAATATAACCGAATTTATATTTTCCTTTAATGTATAATTAGTTCACGAGATGGCATGCAATCTCCGAGGGAAATAAATGCACAGGAACTCAGTCAAATTCGCCAAATTCTCTTGAATCAGGGTCAGATCCAGCTTGACAACGACATGATCGATCAACTACTGACTCAGCCACACCTCTCCCGGCTTGATTCCTTCGATAAGAGCCTCTTCACCGACAACAATAATAGCTCTTGTTGGTCGGATGACTTGAACAAGTCAGACCCCAATCTTATCATGGGTAAGCGTTGAGTCAGCTATCGATTAGTCCTCTGTGCTGTCTGTTTGCCTGTCTGTATTGCTTTTGGCAGAAATATCATACTACTGTATAATGACGTGATGTCTAATTGCTTTGGCAGAAGGGGTGAAATTACATCTAGCCACTCATTGTCGAACGTAAATTTTCGTAGTATCGCATTCAAATTTCAGGTTGTTTAATTTTCTAAAACGTCTGTAGACACTTTAGAATCTAACAGGTTTCGTCTTATGATTCATAATAAAGTCGTTTATAGTATTGATTACAATTTGTAACTTTAGTTAGATTTATTGTATCATAACACTAGAGAACAAAGAGGTGCACTTAAAATCGAAGTTTTTAGTATATTTGTTGCTATAAATTCTAATCAATGATCGTGTCGTTGGGTACTCTATTCTGTACTTTTTGTAGGTGACAAGACACATGAGACAAAACAGTCTAGAGAAGACGGTAAGCTTCTAGAATCTACGTTTAGTGCTTTTCTGGTTTCGTTTATTTTCAGGTTTAAAAATTGTTGCTCATTTTGCTTTACTACCATTTTCACGTCCCGTAATTTTAGCTCTGTGTACTACATAAAAAGTTTTTTCGATTGATTAATCTAAGAAGATTGATCAGATGCTTATTTTCAGAATTTTATGTTTATATTTTCGACTGTATAAGAATGGGGATTTTCCATTAAATATAACATTTCTTCTCAGTGCACTTACCTGTGTTGTTTTTGGGCAATTTCCTATTATTTTAAATTATAACACATATCTTTTAGTATGACCAAACAATTTAGAAATTCTTACTTCTTAGCCACCAATTATATTTGATAGTCATTTTACTCATTAAACACTACATTTCGGACATCAGTTACTTTAAAGTCTAAATACCATAATATATTTACTGAATTTTCTAAGACTAAATTTGTAATGTAACATTTGCTCAAATCCTTAATTATATAATTATATGTTGATAATATGTCATATTTAACAGGAAAACATTTTATTAAATAATGTATGTTATTATAATATTATGATTACCATATTTTATTAGATACAATAAATTCACATATGTTTTATGCATATTCCTTATTTTCCATTATTACTGTTTATCAATAATTTTTAATAATAAATATATTTTAAAATAGATACAACATGCTGTTTTTTTGTCATTTTTGCTATTGATTTATGCATATCTGAAGATTATTTTTTAATTCTTGTTCACATGAGCAGTTCGGTTCGTTTTAACAGTTTCAACTAATACATATTTTTTGTAGGAGCTTTATGTATTTTTGCTTTGCGCTTTTGTGATTAAAATCTAATCAGTAATCTACCAGCTTTTTACAAAATACAATTTTATCACTACATTATGTTGTCAGTTAAACGAAAGCTCTCCACTTGTTTTTTTTGCTTACCATAGCGGGTCGTGTATAGTGGCTTTTAACCACAAGTGCAACTAGCATTGATCGCTTTCAAGGAATGTACAGGTTGTAATTATGGCACATAAAAATGTATATTATGTACCTATTTATGTTGATTTAAAGTGTATTGAAATAATGTGGGTAATCGCTTTAGCAATTTCAGCTTCTCAATATGCTGGTGTTTTATTACCTGATCATATTAGAGTATAATGTCACTGGTAACGTTTCCCGTTTCTTTGACTGTTATAATATTATGCGCACTATATATTTTTGTTTGGAATTTTAGTTTTATGAAATAAACTGATGTCAGGGATTTATAAGCAGCATCAAACTTATGGTCACAATTGCTATTGAAATGAAAATAGCTAGTATTTGTAATTGTGACTATTTATGTATTATTGATTATTTCGTTAACTTTATAAGTTACACCAACAATTTCTTTTCATAATGCGATATATTTCAATGCATTACTCAGGGTTTCCACGCCCTATGGAATTTTGAAATTCAAATTCCATATATGGAAAATCTATGGAATTTGAAAAACGTATTGGGTGGTTTCATTTCTTATGTTAGTTGTAAAAAAATCCGTTAACGAAATAGTTAGCTGAACAAATTTCAAAGCAGTTAACTTCAAAAATGAAACTACTTTTTAAAATCTGTTAACAGGCCCGTAAAGATAACAAATTTGGTCAATTATATGAAAAAACGTTAACAATTTAGTTAACGAAATAGTTTATAAGCCAGTTAACGACAGCTTTGAACTTTATTGGCTATTCCA
>JAYRBW010049126.1:0-11275 GCA_036023295.1 Invenusta paracnida
TTTACTTTATAATGAAACTTTTGACTTTTATATTCATTTGGTTATTTAAAACATTCACTTTACCTCGTTTTTATGTTTAATTTAGTTTTGTTGATTTATGGCAATATTTTTTAATAATAACTCAATAATTTTAAATACCAACATTAATAGTACACTGATATATACTTCAATACCTTTAATACCAATTAAAAAATGCAGTTAAAAAAGGCATAGATCACTATAATAGCAATACTGAAAGAATTAGAGGACGGAGGGAGAATAGAATATTGGTATGAGTATTTATTTTAATTAATATTTACTTTTATAATATACTTCGAAATTAAATATTTCATAATTATAACTTTTAAAAATAATATTTCCTTTCAAAGTATATTACTTTCTATTACATATGTTTTTTTGTATTGTATTTATTCTTTAAAAATACCCTTATTAACTGACATGGTATTTTAGGTAGCAGTCTTTATTCACGTCGAAGATATAATTATTGTTGTACTTTAGGAATTTTAATAGAATAAAATCATCAAATTAATTCTTACGATCTTATGATACCGATTAATGACTGGTTTTGCTTATTTGATGTAGGCATGTGACAGAGGTGATGTTTGTAAAGGAAAAGGATTGCATGCTCATCACCCAAGGAACTGTCTTTACTTCATGCGAGATTGGGAATTTAAGGATTTGGAAAA
Source organism: Invenusta paracnida (assembly GCA_036023295.1). Taxonomy (NCBI): domain Eukaryota; kingdom Metazoa; phylum Platyhelminthes; order Proseriata; family Coelogynoporidae; genus Invenusta; species Invenusta paracnida. Next base: position 687 of record JAYRBW010049126.1, read on the forward strand.
ATTATTGGAGGTAGGTATTTTCTACAAAAAAATAATTTAAATTAAATAATAGTGTTTTATTTTATGGAGGAATTAATGTTTTCGTATATGCCGCTTTATATACATCCCTCTTCTGAAAATTGTTTGTCATATCACAGTTATTGTAGAGATAGTATAAATATTAATAGTATGACTAGTAATACTAAGCTGTTAGTATTTATTAACAGTTTTATCAATTATGCATGTAGGTGGCTTACCCCACTAATAATTATAATGTAAAGAAAAATGTATTCACGCTTTGCTAGGAAATATAATATAACTCTTGATTAATTAGTCATCATATAGGCTTAAATTTATGTTGTGCTTATAACTTACTAATTTCTATGAAGACTAATTAAGTTTCATAAATACTTATAAGTATGCCATATATTACCATTTAATTAACGCTAGACTATATTATGTTTATTTTTTCATCTTCACCTGGTTGTATAAGATTATCACTATCTATTATTTTAAATAATTATATATATCTTGATTAAGTTTTTTCTGTTCTATTATATAATAGTATTCCCAATATTAATTGTCTGTGGGTAAATGTTATACCTGTAAAAGAAGTTTACTAAAATAACTAGTTTACTTATTCTAGGTATAAGCCCAATGTAGTAATTATATGTCATATTGAAAAGTTTATACGTTACGAGAAACACTCATAAAGACATCCTCTTTTACCACGCACAATAAAAACGAATTGCCATTTTTACTCATCTGATGACTGCTTACTAGACCTACTCTAAGCCCTACAACTAATCAATGAATTATTAGTTCAATGCTGCAACGTAAATTAGTTTGTTAAAGTCAGGAATTCGAACTTGTTACCTTCGGGTTTGAAGTCCGATTGTGACTATATATTATTATAGTGGTTATAATGTAAGTATAGAGTTAATTTTTAGTTGATTAGTTTAAGCTTAGTACAGCGACTAATTTATGTAATATGTATAATATGTAAAGAGTGAATGCAATTTACTCTTATGACATTGTAAAAGTAGCATAAACTTCTATGTATCTATATAACAAGCCTGCTAAATACTTAGCAGTTAGTATAATAATGCAATCTTATACAGTTAAAGTTTTAAAGAGGGTGATAGCTAAATAGTCTACCTTAAAACCCCGGTACATATTCCTGGCTTTAACAAACTGATTTGCACTGCAGCATTGTGCTAGTTATCGATTGATTAGGTTAAGCGCCTATGGCGACTAACTAATTAAGATTTAACGAATTTTAATATTATAAAGATAAGAACCAAAACGTATTGGAACATGACATAGTTTATTATGTATGACAATCGACATGTTTTGAATCATTAAGATTTATCATCAGGAGAAAAATTATACAGAAAGTGAGCGATAGATGTAAATAAGTATAACTAAAATAAATACAAAGAAATACAGGGATCAACTTATTCTAAATAATTAATAAAAAACTATAAGGAAGCGACCACAAATTAAAAAAAACATTTAAAGAGATTAAGATTTGCGTTAACATGTTTCATGTATAATTCTTCTTTTTGGACAGTTTGAAATTGTCTTGTGCGCGGTCTAGATTAATTTTAAAATTAAGAGAGATTTTACATGAGTTACAAAAAGAGATATGATTGTTCACAGGACTGGGAAATTTGATATTTTCAGCTTTTGTTATTCCAAAGTAATGTATAGTTCAATCTATATAATAGGTCACTTAGCACGAAAAAAATTATAGATTACTTTGACTTGAAAATTCGCTGGTGTTTTGTCCTTGTATAAAAAATATTGACCTATTTTGAAAGTTTTAATGGCAACCTGTAGAGTTCCCCTTTGACGGCCCTGTTGATGTTTAGGTTGAGGCGCTCGATTTTCAGGACCTCCTGAATCTGAATTTCACCAAGTCTTTCCCGAGAATCTTGACCTCCATATCAAATTTGCATATTTGAGTGTTGTTGTTATCAGGTTGTTGAGATACTCTGTATTGGAAATGAAGCGGTCGCTTACTTCTGTCGATATTGGTCTTTGAGGGCATTTCGGAATGTTATCAATCTTCTATAAATCTGGATTGGTAATTTTATGTTCTAAGCTAATGTACTGGCTTTGATTCGGTTGTTAACTCGGTCTCTAATGATAGGGAATTTGAATTTGAAGAGGTTTTGCAGCTTAGTTGTTTCGAGTTCAAGAATTATTGTTATTATAGAAGTCGTGGTGTCCATTTCGTCACATGTTTCCTTTAGGTTAGCAATCTCGTCTACAATTGGATCAAAGTCCCCTTCAAGAACATTAACTAACCATTCCGAATTTATAGAAGATCTTTTACACTCCGAGATACCGTCAAATACAAATCCACTTCGCTAGAATGCAGTCACCAACATTGCGGCATGAATAGTGACATGTGTCTTACCATAAACTCAATATAAGAAAGTATTTGCTTCAACTGACTTCGGTACACTAACATTATGAAATATGCAAATTTTATATTGATGTCAAAATTTTTGGGAAAGAAAGAGACTTGGTGAAACTGAGATTCAATGCCCTGACAATCAAGCTCCTCAACCCTGTCATCAAACATGAATGCGACGATCTGAAGCACAGAGTAGAGAATAAATATAGTGTATATATCTGAATACTTTTACAAAATTTTACTGGTAGAGTCAATTTAATATGTAGAATTCATTTTTATCATTTTTAAAGAGACATGAAATAGTTATATAAAAATATGTTATGTACTACTTTTAGTTTTCTAACATTCTAAATAGTACAATAAAATGAAATATTAAACTTGTATTAAAATCAAAATTTTATTAGAATATATAAATCTTATATTATATTAGGTACAATGCTTTCTATAAATAAACTTAATAAAGGTAAGTCTATATATTTTTCTATAAAATACAATGATACTAAGATGTCAATATAATTATAATATATTGATTCATCCAAGAGATTACGGTCACAAAAAGCTATTATATTTATTATTAATGATATGCATCTATAAAGAGAGTTGCAGAAAATGTTAGTTTTCATATATCCATTGATAAAGCTGTCACATTGTTTATATTTGAAAGTGGTACGCTGCCGAAAGTTTGATTTTTTCGAATTTAAATTCTGTACATTCTACGGTTTTATTTTGCCAATTTGGAATGTGTGTATGAATCAGACTTGTAAGGTCTAATATTAAATCATGCAGTATATCCTTGATTTTCAAAAAGATTCTTATGAGTATGTACTTGTCAAAACAATATGCTATAAAAGTTGGCAATGTCCTCAATAATCAGATGTCATAATGCCAATGGACTGCTAATGGAGTAATAGCTATCTATACGCAATAGCATCCAAGAATAAAATAACAGGATTAAATCATCAATTGTTTTTTCGAAGCACAGCATTAATATCCAAGAATTTAGCACCGATATCTATTTATTTTCTGGAGTTTCAACATAATATGAATATTTTATTTGGAGTTTCAATAAAATTATTTTTGAAGAAACGCAAGTCGCAAGACGATGTATACCTACTAAATTCAGGATTTAACAGCGGTCAAATTGCAAAGATCTTTCTATTTATAAGATGTAGTTTGATTTCGTCCATTTTGTTTCACGAATCAAAAATAATTAATCAACATTAGATTAATGTCAAACAACAAATTTTTAAAATTAATTAAAGTTTGATGCATTTGACAATCCTATCTTGATAAGTTCCAAAGAATATTTATAGGCAAGATTGTCTTCAAATAATTATCAAATAGTGTTATTCTGAAATAATACGAACCTTTATTGTTCATAAATAGTTGTTATATTAAAAATATAGCTCATTTCTTATTATTTTTCACCATTTTAATACGCTTTTGATAGAAATAAGAAGACGATAATGGTGGCGTATGAGAAATAAACAATGTAAATTTTAAACAAAATTATGTATATTAATGGGTAAATTACTATTAGTGATATTGTAACTTTCTATACGTAAAAATATGTATTACGAATATATTTAATAGATTAATACCTATTTTATTATATTTCATTTAGTTGAAATGAACTTTAGATAAATAATCAAATTATTTACATTTTTGCATAGCAACCGCCTTGGAGTCGACAATGAGTTTTCATTACGCTATGATTTGAAGTACTTACTCTTCTAAACCGCGCATTGTATGCTTTTAGTATTTATTTATATATAAACATTTTCGGTAGACTTGTAAGAATTGTTAAACTACTTTAATCATTTATGCACCAAATTTAAAATACATTTATGGGGTGTCTCACAGTTAAGGAATAACTAACCTGCATATTTAGGTGTTTCACAGTTGAGGTTCAGTTAATCCACTACTATTCCACATCTAAACTACAGAGCTATGGTATAACTTAGATAGGACTTTTACATGGGGTGCTAAAACTAAATTGTCACTACACAACCCAAGAGATGGTACAAATGTCACATTCGGACGAGAATTACTATGTAAAGGATGTTTGCAGATATAATTTGCTGTGGAACGAATAGTCGATTTCAGTGTCTTAACAACACTGCGATATCGACCTAAACGGTGTTGTAATGTTATCACCTCAACTGTAGTATTGCATAACTTTGTAAAACGGCAAAGGGAACTGGATCCTCCAAATGTTATTGAAGAAGAAGAGGTGCCGATAGAAGTCATGTACGATGCCAATCTTCAGAGAGCTAATACCTACTCTTCGTAATGTCATCACTCGCTTTTTTTTACAAATTTGTTTTTCCCAGTTAACTTTTGAACACATTGATTTATATAATATATATAAGTAATGCTCATAACATATTTCTGTTTATTTTAGTCGATTATTATTTAAAAGCTATCAATATTCTATGTATGCTATATTAATATAAATATCTTATATCGTGCATTTATACTTTTCAATCATATGTGCTATTCATAAAAATATTTCCTTAAAAATTTCCTTAATTGTGTAATCAAATAACCCATCTAGAATATAATACAGAAAGTTTAATAAACAATAATATAACATAAGTTAGAATGCTAACATGTAAAATTGTTTCACATTTCTGCTTAGTTAAATGTGAATATATATAACTATAATAAGCATAAATAGGTGTTATATACAAACACTAATTTCCATTTACATATTATGATGGCCCGTACACATGTTCAAGACGGCTCGGTGAGTCTATTAATTGGCTTAACAGAAATTAAATTTGTAATGCAAATTCTTTAAATTGGTTTAAAAATGAAACACCCGATACATTTGAAAACGTGAAGTTGATGATTTTATCGATTCTAATATGTGGCTTAGTATTGTTTATGCAAAGCGCATAGTATTCTATCAAGCCAGCTTGTCTAGCCGTGTGGACACAATATTTTGCTTGAACGTGTGTACCAAGCATAAGAATTCCCCATTGCTAGGACTTTTTCTATAGGCCAAAAGCTGAAGAATAACTAAACTAACTAAATCACAGCTACAGAACAGGTGAAGTTTAGCTGCGGTATAAGTTAGACTGCAGCTAAACCACAACTGTGAAACACCACTTTATACCTCAGGTCTAACTTATACCTCAGATTTAGTTAACCTGCATGTTAGTTATTCCTCAACTTCGAAACACCCCTTTAGTATTTAAATACTTATTATGTTGTAATAATAATATTATGTATATGTCATTATTGTTTTATTTTTGTATTAATGTAAATATGTATATATAATTTTTTAGAAATATTTTAATCGTTTTATGCGCGTATTTAAATACGTATTATGTTATATTATAACTTTTTCCATTTAATGAACTTTATCTGCAGATTTAAAAAAATAGTTTCTGTATTTCAGTTAGTTTTCTAAATATTTATTATCCATTTGAACAATACGTACTGTATTAATAATTCTAAAACCATACCTTATACAACCTTTGCATCATATAATAACTCACTCGCTGTTGGTATATTATTAATTTTGTCCGTCGACTAGGGAGTAAATATCCGAAAGCTCGGACGAAAATATATTGCAATATTTTAGCTTTTTTTATTCTTTTTTCATATTTTAATATGTTGCACAAGGTAATCCTCAATTTTATCTCATAGTTGTATTTCTTTGAAATATAGTTAGTATGTGTTATTTAATGAATTAATATACATACAACATGATGAAATTTTATATAAACCCTCTTTTTTATAAGTACAATTTTCTTACAGGTTATTACTATTTAACTTATTCAAAAACTTTTTACAGGATAATAAGGTAAATTACACTGTTCAGTCCAAAAACTCACAAACTTGCGGCGTGATGCTTTCTGCAGAAGATATGACAGAACATGCTTGTAACAAAGAAGCAGTGAAGTTTGATCTCTGCCTGTAAGTTTGTATACCTTATTTTGTATCATGTCTTTTAGCCGATTTGCACCAAATACCTATACAAAATGTACTTTGCATGACGAAATTACTTTCAGTAAATAATGGTAATGTGTGACAAAAGATATTAACAACCAAAAATAATTCATATTTATTAATCAAATTTAATTAAAAGATTATATGACTTCGCACCATGAAATACAATTAAATAAAGTGCACAAAAATTGACAAACCAAATAATATACTTATTGATATAGTAAAACAAATATGCTATAGGGTTTTAAAATCGGATCATGTACTTTAGAAAAACTGTTGTGTGGATTAAATTTACACTTTGTTTCTGCTTAACTATTATTTTGTTCGTTAAAATACCATTCCAGTGAATATTTATGTATGTATATGAATATGTATAATTATGATAAACTGTTAGAGTTCCAAATTTATTTAATAATTTATAAACTTATACTTAAACATTGACTCTATTTTACTTATATGACACTATGTTACTTTCAATATTTAATTTATTTATTAAAAAAATAATTAAACGCAATATAATTCTATACAACATAAACTATAAAAAATATTATCCAATTAATCTGTGTAGTCTGACTCTTGTTAGTCATATATATACGCCCTTTAAGGTACTAATCTCAATTCATTTTTTAAGAAAGGACATCCATCTTATTTAATTAGTTAAATTCATCGAAGGCTTAGAAATTATCCTTTTTATTCAATTGAATTAGAAAAACCAATTCTACTTTAAAAGCGATGATTTTTTCTTCATACCTAAATAATCGTTAACTCAATTAATTATTAATTAAATTAAAATATTGATTGAATGATTATAATAATTTCATATAATAAAACTGTATTATATTTACATCAAAATAATGATGATGTAGGGACAATCATAGAGTATTGATATTGTTACTATGGGGGCAATTCTTGCTATCGGGACTCATCTTATGACATAATTGTATCATGTATGACATCATATATTTATACATATTATAGTGAAACTCCAAGATGGCAACCATAAAATTGAAAAAATGTGATTTTGTGAGAAAATGATGGCATTTAGAGCTTACTCATAGAAAAAATTAGTTAAAACTACGAGCATTATCTATAGCACAACCATTGTTATCAATTTGTTCACCATAGAATCCTATGATAAAAACAATAGTTAAATCATTGCTATCATAATTTAGTCAAACTATTGGAGACACGTATTACCATCGAATATAAACATATATTCATTCAGCGATTTCATGTTAGCGTTAGTGTAACTCAGATGTTAACTGAACTCTAGGAGTTAGTTTTAGTTAGTTTTAGTGTTAGTATAAGTGTAACTCTAATGTTAAGTTTGAGCTAGTGTTGGTGTAACTCTGAAGTTAAGTTTAAGTTAGTGTTAGTGTAAATGAAAGAGTTAGGTTTGAGTTAGTGTTAGTGTAACTCTGGAGTTAAGTTTGAGTTAGTGTTAGTGTAAATGAAAGAATTAAGTTTGAGTTAGTGTTAGTGTAAGAGTTAAGTTTTAGTTAGTGTTAATGTAACTCTGGAGTTAAGTTTGAGCTAACTTTAGTGTAACTGTAAGAGTTAAGTTTGAGTTAGTGTTAATGTAACTCTGGAGTTAAGTTTGAGCTAACGTTAGTGTAACTCTGGAGTTAAGTTTGAGTTAGTGTTAGTGTAACTGTAAGACTTAAGTTTGAGTTAGTGTTAGTGTAACTCAAGAGTTAAGTTTGAGTTAGTGTTAGTGTAACTGTAGGAGTTAGGTTTGAGTTAGTGTTAATGTAACTCTGGAGTTAAGTTTGAGCTAACGTTAGTGTAACTGGAGTTAAGTTTGAGTTAGTGTTAGTGTAACTGGAGTTAAGTTTGAGTTAGTGTTAGTGTAACTGGAGTTAAGTTTGAGTTAGTGTTAGTGTAACTCTGGAGTTAAGTTTGAGTGTGTGTTAGTGTTAGTGTAACTCTGGAGTTAAGTTTGAGTTAGTGTTAGTGTAACTCTGAAATTATGTTTGAGTTAGTGTTGATGTAACTTTAGGAGTTAGGTTTTAGTTTGTGATCAACAGATGGCGACGGGTAGAGGAGTTTTTGAAGTCATCGCAATCACAGTTGCAATGAACGATTCTGTGGTAATATCATTTATAGAGTTAGTGTGATGACCGGGAAGGCAAGATAAAAACTGGACACGCGTAGTCAAAAGGTGTGAGATAGTCAAAGTTTAATTAAACCAATGGCGTACGTGCGAAAATTACATCAGGAAACATGTTTTGGATGTGAAGGTTTCATTTCAGATCTAATGAGAGCGGGACACTGAGAATTGAGATAAAAATTAGTGATATCGCAAGATTTGTGAAAAATGATTAACTTGGATTTATTTATGCTAAGGTAAAGACTAACAGAGATATTTTTTGTGACAACAGAAGTAAAAAGTTTTTCTTTTGAGATACTTATGTTGTGATGGATCTTTTCTACGAGACCCGTGTCGTTAGTATATTTCATGTACTTGTCATGCTCGATGAGAGCAGCAGTGTAAAGGATGAAAGGGTAAGATCCCAAGATTAAGCCTTGAGGTACTCCGCTTGTTACGGTAGATAAGTCACTATAAATAGTTCCGATCGTGGTACGCTATTTACGGTTGCTAAAGTAGGAAATAATCCCGATAATAAAGTGATTAGTAAAGTTGTGATATGCGAGCTTTTATCTTTGGTGGTAATCGACATACAAAAATGTCGAATTTAATCAAAAATTGATGTAGTCGTACAGTATTGGCCATAATTTATGCATCACCCCCTGAAAAAAAAAAATCAATGTTTGCTTAGTTATGGAAAACATTCCAAATACTGATTGTGACATTTTTCATGTTTTACTATCTCATTTATATTGTAATGAGTATTGTTATACCATAAAACTAATTTTCGGACTGCTTCATGTAAACAATAGTTTTTTATGTATTTGAATAGATTTTTCTTTTTTTCCGGGGGTGATGCATGAATTATGGCCAATACTGTACATGCGATTACGTCATAATGAAAGTCCCGATGGCATTAAAACATAAACTTTTTATATACATTGGATATATGTCTAGATTCGCTAGTAATACATTGCCATGCTCAAAATGTATCGTTTTTCACAAAATCACGTTTTGTAATTTTTATCATCTTTAATTTTTACGTTTTATGTCATGGGAATTATTGAGCTTGGCACTTAACTATATCTGAAATCAGAATATTTAAATGATTAATTTGTACCAATTTTGGTGCTTTTATCACGAAGTCCTCAATTGATTGAAATTATAGCATATTACTAAGTACGGCCCTGCTAATGTATATTATATAAAATCTATTGTTTACTTATAAGCTTTTATCTGTTTATATTTTTTATATTCAAGGGAACATTTCAAGGAATATCTCGTGACAAAAATCAACCAGGCGAATCTTGAACCGGTTGGCATGATGCCTTTAAATCACGTTCAACTAATTTTTACTCGAGATTTAAAAGAGTTACCTCCAAAGCAAGATAATGAAACAGACAATGCATACCTTCAGCGTCTCCAAGAGGTATACACAATGCTACTGCTTAATTTTTATAAGAGATGGATGCGCGATATGTAGAGAAAAGTATAAAATCATATATACTTCACTGCTACATATTCTTTTAATCAGTTCAAATTTGCTGCACAGTTTTATATATATCATTTACATATTGATGCACATATAGTTTTAAACAATTATTTATTTTGAAATTATTTTATTTTTAGTTGTCGACTATAATCTATTATTTACATTATGAATAACTCATTCACATTAATGTCTTAATTTAGCGTATTATCATTAAATACATTAATTTCTTTATATTTAATTTTCAATTGTAGATTTCTAACGATTTAATTAAGGAGGTTGGATAATTGAATGTATAATTTTGTTTAAAAATGTTTAACTCTATAAATAATAATTAGTATATATACAAATTGAATTAGTTGGTATATTACCATCAGTTTTTAATTGTAAGCATTGTATTTTTTATCTTTATAGAAATCTTAAATATATCAACTTCTCACTCAGTATGTATTCCGCATTAGTCACCCGAATTAATTTATTTCAAACAGTTGCAAACTTACTCAAATATTTTTTATACATGTATTCTATAATTGTTTTCAGTTATTTATGTGCAATATTTACCTAGGTTATCAGGTTGTAGATTATTTTGTAATTAAGATGCAAGTTGAATTTGTGCGTATTGCCTCTTAATATTCTTTATTGTGTAG
>JAYRBW010049137.1:0-11275 GCA_036023295.1 Invenusta paracnida
CTCTACATATTTTTCTGTCTGTACCGTTTCTCTTTACTTTTAAACTGTAAATATCACTGTGAACGTCTTGGTATAACCAGAAAAACTCACATTATAGTTCATCTGAAGTATTTACCAACCGAAAATTTGTTTTTGCAAACGAAGGCATATCTCAAAATCAATAAAGATTAAAAGATGCAGAATGTCTGCTAAATAAATAGGATTAGAATATTGATTTTCTTTTTATTTAAATGAAACAACAAAAATAGTAACATTTGATAAAAAAGAAAAACTTTTTCTTTTGGCCACAACACTATCACCAAGTCAATACAATTAAAACAACGTGACAAATCCAAAAATGGCTCATATCAACTCTAATGCCGGTATCAGTAATGTCGCAAAAAGTGCAAATCAAATAAGTTAAAAATTCTGTCCCTACTCTTAAAAGAGTATACCTTCAAATCTACTCAGAAATTCAAGAATGGGAATGTTCAATATTTAATTTTGTTACAGATATATTGGCTGCACGGAGCAAAATATAATTTTCGTAAGACTATCTCTATCCGATCAAGTATATTAAAATACAATAGAATACCAAAATGGCAGTCTTTCATAATTACAAAACCGACCACTTTAATTTTTCACAACCGAAATATCCAGAAATAAACTAGGCACAACATATTATATACATATATCTATAAAATACATAATCATAATTATATCACTTTTTTAAATTCAAACAATACATACTCTTAACAAAAATAAACCTTTTCAATTATCCATTATTAATTGTTGGCTGAGTGAAATTAAAAAGATTATATGCATATTTTCATGAATATTACTTTTAAGCAACTAACTAAACTGGGTTTTCTATTAAAATCTACTCTTCGTAACGATTTTAAGTTGATCCAATTTCAAATAATATGCCTAAGATTGTAGAAATTGTCATACCTTATTGAAACTTGGCTTTTTCTGAGCTGGTTGATTAGACGACCCCTTTGCATCCCCTGCAGGACGCTTTTGTCCTCTGTCGGATTTATCTTGTAGAGTTGCATTCACTTGATGCAACTTGGTCTTCAGTTTGGCTTCCTTTTTGCGCGATTTGGATGTGTCTCCAACATTAGTGGCCTTTCGTTCAACTAAAATGTTGAGGGTTTACATGGATAGTATTTTCCGTCAATATATTGTATATCTGATGATCGTTAATAATATATTCCATAAGTTTGTGGATTTTTCTCGTTAGAATCTCTACATGTGCAATATTTACTACGAAAATTGTATAAATATAAACATAAATTATTTTTAAATCTTCTACAAAACCGTAAAATGTTTAAAACTGCTTTTCTCAGTATCTCGGGGTATACAAGTTTTAACAATAGTAATTTAATTAAATAAACAGTAAATTGAAATGGTTATGCAAAATTAAAATGATTCTATTTAATTATATACCAATTTAGTAAATAAGTTGAGCTAAATACAATACTCTCTAAATAGTAATATACATAAATACTTTTAAGTCCTAAAATAAAAACTTAAACCATGTTGCTCTAAAAATATAAACATTAGTTTTTATGTATCTATGTCTACTCATTACATCTAACAACTCAGCTCAGGAGTCCCGACTGTTTTGCAATGATAATACATAACGCTAAAGTAGAACGTTAATAAAAAGTCAAACGAACCTCTAAGGGCTGCAATTTTATCCTTTATTTTTTTCTTCAGAACTTTCGAGTTTCCATGAATTGGTAAAGGTTTTCCTAAAAGCCAGATTATAAAATGTGTTATTGGAGTATATAGTATAAGTAAACCTGGTAAATGCAGCCAACTTATATACAACAAATACCTGGTTCATCGCCATTGGCGACAGTTGTGTCTTGTTCAGCGCGATACAATTCACGAGGAAAAGTGGACATCAACGATGACAGAATGCTGTTAATCTCTTTCGTTCGTTTAATAATATTTTCGTTGTTCATTTTCTGCAAAGGAAAAACGATTTATAATTAAGTGAAAATAACAAGACTTATCAGCAACAAATATTTTATCTACTTTTCATTATTAATATGATCAATCCAATTGGTAAGTTATTAAAATTAATATAAAAAGCATAAATTCAAATTCATGTTTTTCATTGTTAACGCAACATTGAAATTTCTTTTCCAATTATATTAATATTCTAAGTATTAAACACAATTAAAAGATTATTAGATAGAACTAACGCATAACTTTTGATATATCAATCTGGCAATTTGAAATAATACACCCGAAAATAGTTGTTACTTTACAGCTATAGTATATAGGCTAAGTTAAAAAATAAACCAACAGAATAACACGTATAAAATGTAGAGCACTATATATGTATGTGCCAAAAAGAAAAGCACATACTAAATCATAGTAACAATTCAAATAATCAATATTAAATTTTACAGCATACATAGTAAGAACAGAATTAAAAATCCGATTTACTTATAAACAATTTGAAATAGATACTATACTGAATGTAATCAAAATGAGGTAATTATCGTAATTTATTGTAAAACATAAAATTGGAATATATACAACTTTGCATAATAAACTATTGGAATTGTATCAGAACTAGTCAGCCTTACATAGTAAATTTAAAGTACAACTCAAATAGCGAAAGCAATTATCACAATAAATTCAAAATTAGAGCTAAAAAAGAAGAAGGACAGCATTTTTATAATGGTAAATTTATTTTGTTAACAAGTCAGATCAAAATAAGAATTAGAAATATGTATTCAAACCTTTCCCCCACTTTCATAAGTTAAGGCAAACAAAGAAAAAAAGATTACATGGGTGGGGCGTATTAAGTAAGTTTGATGGCAGGAAACGGGTTAGTAATTAAATACTATACAAAGCGAATAAATAGACAAATGTCAGTGATCGGGACGTGCACAATAAAAATAATGTCAGTTAGTGAACATGTTATGGAGCAGTTGAATTGACAAAACCAGTTGAAATTAATAAACATGACGGCAGTTCTTAATGTTTCCCGGAATCTTCTTTTAGGGTCACAGTTCTATTGAACACAATCTGAAAGAAAAGGATATTAGCATGATAAATATGCAAAACACTTTCCAGCACAATACAAACTGTAATCAAAGAAAGTAATAAAAATACCTTTTCATGTGTTGTATCGGGATCTACACTGAAAAACCCGTTTCTTTCGAATTGAAACTGAGTGTAAGTTTCGGCGCCTTTGACAGATACATCAACCAACGCTTTGGGGATAACTGTCAGTGAATTCTGAAAAATAGTCCATTAGATCAATTAATTATTCATTACTACAAAAAGATGGTTATTTTTTCCTTTTCTTTTTTATTAAAAAATACCTTATTAATACAAGATAGAAAACCGTTGGGGCACTCTTCGGGGCTTTTTTCTGTAAATCTAAAATATAAATAAGAACAGTAACAGTTTGGTAAAGGCATATAAGTGTTAAACCGATAAATTTAAAAGCTTACAGTCTTTCATAGAGACGAATTTCACAGGTAATAGGATTAGATACCCAGTGAATGAAGCCTTTAGGTTTCTCACATTCGGTAACCTTTTTACAAGTAGCATATAGATGAGTCGGTTCTCCCTTGGCATCCTGATAAAAAAACAGCATGTAAGCAAATTATATTAAATAAAAACTTAATTTATATAATAACGTATATAAAATTTTGAACGCGAACTTCAAAAATCTGCCACTATCGGCTACAAAATTACTAGTGTAGTATACACATAATTTAACAATAATAATAAATGTATTAATACCTTGTCCATTTTCTCAAAGAATAAAACGAGGCCTGCATGACGCAAACCAACGGGCTGATTTGTCGAGAACCGCTTATAACTCTTGTCGGACAGTTCACGGAAGTCAGATCGCTCAATGAAGAGGCTCTTGCTGATAGAGAGGTTGTGCCGTCCACGAGACTCGTCTGCTGGGAAGTCTGGGACGGACACTGTGTTCACATCTCTGGGGAGATTTGTAATAGTGACTGGAAGAGGCTCCAACACTGCCATCGCTCTGGAAGGTTTAATAGATAAAATAGCGCTTGCATACAAAAATCAAAGTCAGTAAAGTGTTAATTTATTCAAACATGGTACCTGGGGGCGGTAACGTTAAGAACCTCCCTGACACAAGCTTCGAGCATACAAGGATCGAGAACGGTCAGCGACATGGTAACTCCCACTCGGCCAGTGAACAGGTTAATTGCTTCGGGTGGGAAGCCTCTTCGGCGAAGGGCAGTCAGTGTAAACAGACGAGGATCATCCCAGTTGAGACAGATTTTCTCCTCGATCAGCCTAAGAATTTTCCGTTTAGACACGAGGGTGTAGTGAAGGTTGAGTCGGCCGTACTCCCACTGCACGGGGCAGTAGAGATCCAGCACGTTGCACAGCCAATAATATGAGGATCGCCTGAAGCATAAGAGACGAAGCCTTACCCGATTAATTGCAATAGCTCGTATGTAATATTTAAAAAATATATTCTTCGTGATTTAAAAACCAAAAATTCCAATTATCATTAAGATGGCAGCTTGGTACACAAATTCTGCATACCAATTTGACTAATATGCTGCAAGACAAATCCTTATTTATAAAGATTGGATAATTAATTACAGGCCTCCCAGCATTTTAAGAAAAAAAATTTAATGACGAGAAAAATGTCATGACCATCAAAAAATGTTAAACCAGATAAACACATTTATTTATGTGTATGTATAATACATTATATACGATGAGTAAGATAAATGCAGTTTTGCAATGTCCATACTTGAAAGAAACTGAATGAGAATATTTATTCTCTAACAGGGTGAGTTGTGTCGGTTTTAACACAAAGTTTCATAATCAATATTTCAAATATTTATCCGCATTAATTTTATTCATATATGTACAGTACCTATTTAATACTACTTTCAATGCACATTACAAATATAAGCCTGTTGTCAGGAGTATCATTAAATGAAAAACTATCATAAACATAAAAATTACAAGGTTTGAAAAAAAGGAACCCCAACACAATAGCTTTCTTATATTTAGTACATGTAGGCTGTCCAAAAAATGGTTCACAGCACGTTATATAAAACTTTACACTACCAATATATTATACAATAGTAAGATAGTATGCAGATCAGGATTGAAATGTAATAATATATATCTTTGTGCAATCTTTATAAATGAAAATAAAAAACTCACTTAGTTATAATATTTTTTTGTTATTAAAGTAATTACATATACATTACATAACTGAGTTTTTAATGTCATACCAGCCCTGGACATTAGTACAATAGTTTCATAAATAACAAATTATACTAATATTTTTTGTTTCATTAGATATACACTTTGAGTACTGTAACACTTGCTTTATAGTTTTATAAATGTTATATATATATTATACTAATTTAATGTTAGTATACTATACTGTTACTATATACTGTACACATTATATATTATAAATATTTGATTATATTATTGTACCTTCCTATTTAATCACAATTGTGTATTAGTATTACAGGAAATAAAGCCACTTTACTATTATTATATAGGCATTGCTTTTAAAAAATAAGCCTATATAAAAATGAGAATTTCAAAATTTAAGTGTTATTACTTTTTATGGCTTTTTTAAATTTCATTTTTTATGACTATGATGCTGGGAGCCCTGATAATACCTAAACCTTATTACACTAAAGTCGAAGCAGTCTGACATTCTTAGATTTTACTGGGACATAAGTCATGCATATATTATTTATATATATATATATCTATTGAACATTTATGTTTACACTCTTGAAGTTTATGTACACCTCTGAAGACCTAAATGGAAGCTCTGTAAATTGAACTTTCAGATTTGAATATTTTACATTAACTCAATACAATGCTAACTAGAACAATATTTGTGTAATAATTCTTTTTTTATGGAATTCTCTAATCAGCTTAACAACAGTAATCAGATTACTTTTTATGTAACCAACCAATCAAGAGAATGCCAGTAACAGACCGGAAATGTATTTTTATAGGGAAAGTGTGTTTTTTTGTAATAGCTACTTTTTAGTTTAAATAAAATAGTAATGACTATCACTATCTACATTATTTTTAAAATGTTTAAAAATCAATATACTACAATGTAATGTATACTTTTAACAAAAATATCCAATTAAGCCAAGTGAGAAAAAACATGAAAATAGATGTGTTCAGTGTACTGTCTATCTATAAAATTTGTACCCTCATAAGATAGTCAAAAAACTGAAAAAATCTCCCATATACAACAGAATATCTATATGGATCTAATCAATGAGGGATCAAAATATTTCCAAGAGTAGTCCCATTGCTGCAAATCAAGGCAAAGTAATTTTCAAACTTCAAACAAGGGCATGCAAATTCTAGACAATAGCATGTCCATGACAAAATTGGTAACAGATTTTGACTCAAATACAATTACCAGGGGCCTGTAACACCAACTTAAATGTGTTAATAACAAATATAAGTTAGGAGCTAATCACTGATAAATATCTGTTCTCATAATTTCAGTAACATGATACACTCCTAAATATATGCGGACAATTTTATGAGCAGTTAAATGCTATAAGTAGAAGTTGTCAACTTGCATATAATTTTCTAAGTTCATTTGACACCTACCTTGCTAAGATTCCCTTTGTCAATAACTTAGTCATCAACTATAGTTAACACCTCTATGGTTAACACATATACCCTACATATACTTTTTGGTATTTCCTTTGTTAATGTGGTATGAAGGATTGGCTATATTTTTATATTCCTTGTGCAGTCTAACAGGATGGGCAAGAAGGTAATTAGGTTATAAAACTTGCTCATTGTCACTGCTTGAATACATTTTATGTTGGTGTTAACCCATTTAGAATATAAGACTAAATATGCTAATAAAGCTATTAGCAAATATTTTCTTGTTTCCATATTTACGAGTTTACATTTCCACAATGTTAAAATTGATTTCATTGGTTAGTGTGACGAAATTACCTAGGAATTCCCTTATATAGAACCCTACATTATTAGGACTAATATTTTTATCTGCAACTAAACTTATTTGCTGATAAATTTTAGCCACTAGTAAATTTACGAATGCTTTGTGTTACTGATTATTTTATGAGCAGATAAATATCCGCGGATAATTGTTTCGTGTTACAGGCCCCAGGCAGTGCTCGACATTAACTTTTTGAAGTCTACAATTTCTGGTTGAAATTGACTTTAATTGACTAAATGAAATGAAATTTGAATGAAAAAATAAAAATATATTATAATGAAATTTTAATTAATTAATTAACTATAGTGCATAATTCATTAGTGATATGACATGATGTATATTGTAATACAATTATGCATAATTATATGACAGAGCAGGACACAGGATTGTGATCTCTGATCCATATATTTGATAGATACCTGGTTGGGCCACCAGTTTCAGATATGTAGTAGCCCATCAGGACACCATATATGCCCCAATCAGGTGTTAATATCGAGCACTGCAAGGCCAAGTTAGATGTATTGATCTAATCACTCATGTATTCAAGATGAACTTTATTTTCTTTATAAACTTGCTTTGTGTTCAGTTCCTTTGAATTTATATCTATTTTAATCCAACAAGTTAACAAGTCTATATTATTATTATGTGTATTGATATTCAACCATGTTTCATGTGAGTTAACTAAGCCATCTTTTAGTATTTGACTGCTAATTTCATGCTTAAAGGACCTCACGGATTTCCTGTACAGAACACCAATTTATTTATTTCCCTTATAATTTAACAGTTGTCAGGGTATATTCTTGCTTGTATAGACAACAATAACTTTAGCATTGCCCAATGTGACTTGCAATCTTAATTTTATACATGTTTAAAACAAGTTTCCTGCAACAGAAGAATCATCATGTGTAAAACTTTTGTAAGGGTTACTCATTTAGGAACATTTATCATGTCTGAATGGCAACAGCAATGACCTGTCAAACTAATTTCAGTCAATGTCACTATAGAGATTAAACTTTTGTATTTATGAATAGCAAACATTTGTTTGGGCTAATTTCAGAACAACATTTCTTGTTTCACTTTCACAGTACTAGATTTTTTGTAAGCATATGTGTAAACTTATTGAAGGTTTTTTTCTTCTACTTATAGTATGCAACATGAATCATGTGTTATTTTTTGTTTATTAGTCTATTTTTTTTTGAAGGATTAAGATATTTTTTAATTCAAAATATATTGAAGTTTTAAATAGAAATTCTTAAATTATCATTTTCTTTAAAAAAATATTTAGATGGGACCACCAAACTAGATTCCTAAATTCCCAGGATATTATTTAAATTTAATTTCTTTCTTTTTTTTAAGATAGTTCAAGGCAGGGTATTTGGATCTTTGAATGAATATTGTACTGATGGGGGGGGGCTGTAACATCATCTTAAGGAGAACCTTGTAATAGTTCCTGCTTATTTTCAGAAGTCTAATCATATGTCTGATTCTGTTTTTGCTAAAATCCATGCCAAGTCCCTCCCCCCTTCCCATCCCTGGCCTGCCCCAACATCGTGACACTAAATGAAAGTTTAATTTAACTTACCATTACAATGCTGTTGTATGCTGGAATTGTATTGATTGTCTGACTGCATTTTTTGGAAACTTCAATGAAGCTCAGGCAGATTTCTAAGTGAACTAAAGAAAGGTTTAATTTGACTTGTTAGTAATACCACCTCTTTACTTCCACAGGTGGTGTAAACCGGACAGTGATCAATCGCAATGCCTACAAGAATGATGACAAACCACCTCTGCAAAAGGAATCAAGTAAGTGTCTTCAGTTAGAAAATCCTCCACCCCTTCTAGAAATCTATTTGAACTGTTTAATATTTAATCATTAATAGACAAGTAATCTGCATACATATGGTGTATGTATTAATTTACATAAATATGTATTTTTTATATATATTTAGCCATTAAATAGTTCATTCGTGGCGTTTTATTATTGATTGTAAAAATGTTTGATGCAGAATTTTATAAAAAGTTATCAGAAAGTTTGTTTGTTTGTTTTGTAGCATGCAAGCTAAAAAACATTGCTATTCTCAAGAAAAGAGTTGCATGTGTGTGTGTGGTGTGTATATGTATGTTTGCAAACAAAGAGAAGCACATTTTAAATTGCTAAAAAAGTGTATGGGAAGAAAGCAATAATTTATTAGCATTAAGTGACAAATAAATTAGAGACATTTTACATATGGCTGTCATATAAGATCGTTAATATAATCATTACATAGTATCTATTAAACCAATTTGATCAGTATGCTTATCAGAAATTATTTTGTATATTTGTCATGCCAAATGGAGTGGAACAGTTGTTTTGACATGATTCACAAAATATATACATATATATATAGGCTTTCCAATAAAATCTTGAGATTTCGTTCAGTATTTGGGCTAATTCAGCGCACAAGTTTAAGCACAAAAATACACTGTCTTTTAATTATTTACATTCTTAAACAAGTAATACAATGCATTAAAAATGTTTACTAGATAGTTTATAAATATGTAGTAATTACTTTAGGATATCAAAATGTTGAGTTTTATATTATTATTATTAGAATTATGGGGAACACCTGTAATATTTACTGAATGAATATGGCAATACTCAAAATGCGGAAATGTTTAGTTACATCAAACTTTTGAGGTGCTTCTGCTCACATTTAATTTCTGTTTAATTTCTGTTTTATTATTACGAACCTGAAAATTTATGGTAGACTTTTTCGTGTTTAAGCTGTTGTGTAGTTCTTCTCTATTTATTTATAAGTAAATATAATCACTAGTCCTACTCTTGATTTATTAATGAAAACACTTCCATTTCTTATTTAGATCTACCATATTAATACTATGTATATATGTATGTTATGACAACAAACTGCTTGAGTATATCATGAGTAAGACTTACCTATGCCGTATACTGGTAAGTCTACTTAAATCTACTCTAATTGTAATGAATGCGGGGCAGGAACTATCCAGCCTATTGCTTCTTATCATGTTGTCAACGTTCACGACCGACCTCCTTGCTATCGATTACTTTTACACGATCAGTGGACGAGCAGGCCTTCATGTCAGCCGTGTCCGCCGATGCCAAGGAGCGGTCAGAACGGCGATCAAAGAATCGAGGCCTCTCGGAGAAGAAGAAGGCTCGGGCCAACACCTTCTTCAACGCTGGGGACAACGAGAAGGCCATTCAACTGTACACGGAGGGCCTGGAGTTGTCCAAGGACTTCACACAGCTCTACACGAACCGGGCTCTGGTGAGTTGTTGCCATGCGGCATCTCCAACAGAAGGACTTGTTCGCCTCATTATAAGTTGAAAGTTTGGAACACTGAAATCTTCTTTATCTGACACGGAATTCTCTACCATGAATTAGTTTGGTTCTCATAATAGCTACACTTGCTCCCCTTGCAGGCATACATGCGTCTTTCACAGCCCGACAAAGCCCTCACCGACTGCGACTGGGCCCTCATGCTCGAGGAGGACAATGTCAAGGCCCACATTCAGCGAGGCAAGGCTCTGTTGGCCTTGGGCCGACCCGTTGAGGCGCGGGCAGCCTTCGAGCGTGTACAGGAGGTGGATGGAGCCAAGGCTCGTCTGGTGGGGGATTATCTAGCTGAGGTGGATCAGTATGAGTTGGCGAGGGCGAGGGAGAGTGCAGCATTGGAGAGGTTCAGAGAGGATACAGCCACTGGAGATGGAGGTGGAGAGAGTGGCCAAGCGGACTCTGGAAGCGCGTGAGTATAGACTCATTCTTGTTTTCTGTATAAGTTCATTTGCCTTCTTTCCCTCCTTTTCTCCATCCCTCCTTCCTTCTTTCCTTTCCTTCATTCGATCTTTCCTTTCTCCATTCTTGCCTTTCTTTCCCTCTCTTCTTTCCTTTCCTTCTTTCCTTTCTCCGTTCTTGCCTTTTCTTTCTTCCCTCCTTCTTTCTTCTCTCCTTCCTTCCTTCGCTCCTTCTTTTCTTCCTTCCTTCTTTCTTCTCTCCTTCTTTCTTCTTTCCTTCCTTCCTTCGCTCATTCCTTCTTTCTTCTCTCCTTTCTTCTATATTCTCTCCTTCCTTCTTTCTTCTCTCCTTCTTTCTTTCCTTCCTTCCCTTCTTTCTTCCTTCTTTCCTTTACTCCTTCTTTCCTTTTTCCTTCCCTCCTTCTTTCTTCTCTCCTTCCTTCTTTCCTTCCCTCTTTCCTTCCTTCTTTTCTTCCCTCCTTCCTTCCCTCCTTCCATCTTACATACCAACATACCAACAATCAAAACAACACACCAAACCA
>JAYRBW010049148.1:0-11275 GCA_036023295.1 Invenusta paracnida
CTGATTAATAGAAAAGTATTAAATATGGGTGTTCCAGTAAGTTTTTCCCTTAAATACGATTTAATACTGGTACATAACTCCCAGTTAATTAAAATATTCCCGCGTATTTAATAATTTGAATTTGGCGCCACATAATCCCACGCACATTTAAATTTGGCGCAAAGTTTTGTTTAAATAGATAAAAAAAGACCGCGCGTCTCTTAAATACTGTTCCAGCCGTCCCATTGGCTGAGACTTACTCGATTCTGATTGGTCGAGAGGGAGGGTGGGGTGGGGGGTGGAGTCGAGATACCCCATCCCTACTACTGAGTAAAGTACAAGTATAAAAATATATTTCACAGAATAAATAAAAAACAGGAAAAGAATTTTAGAGTATGTTGGCATTGAGTTTCTAAAAATATTCATCTTGATTGGGTTTTCTTAAATTATAATATTTTGGTAATACAAAAATATTAAATATAATTGACTATTCCATTAACATTTCCTATTTTTATTTTTATTTTCATATTAATATTTCTTAAGCAAACATCTTTGTAAACTATCATTTATGCGGTGTCATCTCACTTCGTCTTATTTTGTCTAATTTCATTTAGGCTTATTTGCATAATATATTTATTTTGTTTTCCATTTTGGGTATTTTAGGTATAATAATATAGAAAAAGTTAGTATATACATGGAGGTATAATAATATAAAATGCATGTTTCAATATAAAGTCATTAAATATGAAATTAGTATGTATATATAATAACATAAACAGCATAATATTTATAATAATTCAAGAGTTTAACAATTTTCAAAAATTGAACGCTATAATGCCACTAACAGCACCTGCATAGTAGTATACTATGGCGTGATTTCGTTGTTTTCCAGCCTTGTTTTAAGTCGAACAAGGTTACTAGACAATGCATCCGCCGTTGCTTTGGGAGAGGTTCCCCAGCTTGCAGTAAACGCATCTTTTTTTCAGTTTCCTTCTGTTGTTCGCGAAACAAGTGAATTGCCCTAAATATATGTGAATATGCTCGATAAAGTTTTTTCTTCATTTTATTGTACCAGTTCTCGAGGTGATTGATTGTCCGTGTCTCATGAAGTTGGACGTAATGATTCCAATTTTTTAACGGATATCATGCAGTATGATTGTAAATCCATGTCGTTGTCATGTAATCTTTAAAGGCGGTTGCTGCTTCATTGTCTCCGCCGACTTCGTTCATGGCGTCAAGCCACACATTGTCTACTTGTGCAGGTGGTACCAGCGGAAGAGTCATAGCTCGTCTTACAATACGATTGACGGCAAGGTCGTCTCGATATGCAGTAACCAATCCTAACACGAAGCCGAAGCCAAATAGTTTGCGTAAAATGGAAAGAGCATCCACGTATGCGAGCTTCCGGAAAAACTTCGGCAACAGTACTAATCACAGAACAAGTATAGTATTACGTAACTTTACATCAATAACAACAACATTTAGGTATTATAAACTGAATACAATAATAGTATATATTATATTAATAAATATGAAGAGAATATTATTAACTGTGATAAAGAGTAAAGTCAAAAAGTAGGTATAATGTACATATACATATATACATGTATAAGACCAAATGCAACAACTGCATACGACGATGTGGCCCAATTATATTTTTATTCTGATTGCGTCATCGGATTAACTTAGTACAATGATAAGACGAAATGCTACGTACCCTAATTTATAACAAGCGGTTCACACTATCGTCTAAAAACCCATAGAAATCATTGTTAAAAATTCTAAAGTACGGATCTTTAACGGAATTTGAAGACAAAATTTAGTGATGGTGTGTCATTTACATACTAACTTAATATTTAAATATTTTGGTGTAGAAATCATATAAAAAACAGAAAAGGATTAATGAAAGAAATGGGAAAGCTATATTAAGAAGAAAATTTATGAAATTTTACTAATATATATTAGAATTTTATAAACAGCATTGTATATAACTTTGCTATTTACGCCGTTTAACCTGTTTTATGAAAACCATCTCTCTTAAATCTTTGAAATTGAAAGTTGATATGGTGAAGATGGAGAATGAAAGAGTGCTAGAGATCACATACCGTGTAGTCTTGTCGTGAGCTCATTCTTGAGAGCGGAAGCCCCTCCGAAGAGGTAGAGTCTCGGTAAGCCCGAAGCTTTATCGGCCCCGTATGTCCCGGAGTTGCCAGACCAGGTCGTAGAGGAGCCATGGGGGCGGAACCTGGCAAACGTCGTGCCGCTGCTGAGGAAGAACCCGGGTCACTGGCTTGCTGTCGGACACCTATAAGAAGAGAAGGGGGTATAGCCACAAAAGAATTATAGGTACCTAACACAGTATACACATATCCAATAATTCATGATAACTAGGATCTAAAGAACAAACAATTACAGATAATTAATTAGATTTAGTATGTCAATGTCAATACAAACTCAACTGATTGTAAATATCATTACACTGAAATAACATAAAAGCTCACACATTATATCTAACAAATAACACGCGTAGTTTACCTATATATATTCTTTTAGTCATTAGTTTATCCCTTAAATTGGTGGAAACCATCAATAGTTTTGTGAAAAATAATGTAATAAATAGGAAGTATCAATAACATCTAAAAATTCAATGTCAAAATTTTTACACTGAGAATAATTCAGACAATTTTAACAATGTTTTTTAATCAATTTTTTGTTTTAATATCATCAATAAACAGCAATAATTATTCTACTTTTGATAAATATAAACAATTTTCAATGAAAAAAGTTAAATTATTTATATTAAGCCCTTAATATACATACATATCAAATTCTAGTTTAAATAATAACATTTAATTTTGATAATAATATGTACAACAAATGGGTTGCAAATAAAACAAAAATTAACCTGTTACCTCATAAAATTTAATATGCGGTCTATTTAATAAATATTTATTGTGTGTACTCTAATAAAGTTCAATCTACCTAATAATACTAATTTTTTTCTTTATTAAAACTATAGGTAATGCATATTATTCCTATATATCAATACTATACTTGTACATGGATGCTTTGCATATTTGACAATACTACACTGATAAGAATTATAAGGGAAAAAGGAATAATAAATAATATGAATATATGAATACAAGGGCTTAATAATATAAATCCAGTACATATATTTCAGCTATAATTAATATTATGATTTTGCACATTTTAGACTGAATACGATTTTTAACTGAATATCTTAAATAGCTGTCAAAATAAGATATAATCTAAAATTTATATATATTTCAAAGTTCGTATACATATATTTAGGTTAAATTTCGATTTGTTAAAATTATAAATATATTTATAATGTAACATTTAATCACTGATTTATTCATACTATGTATAATATGTAAAATAAAATGATCAAAATAATCTCTTATCGAGAGAGATTTTAGCTGTTGGAAAAATTTAATATACTAATTGTCACACCAGACGGGTAATACTTTAATAATGTATAAGCAATAAGTCTTATTTTACTGAAATAAAACCTAGATACACGTTTATAAAAGGATATCGCTGATAGCAATGGTATATCACAGCTTTAAAAATTCAAAATTTTTTTTAATAGATCTTTTTTTGATATATATGTAGAATACACACGTAGGCGTTTGATATCAAATATACAATTTTTATCTAAATATAACATCAAACAAAATCAACAAAGAAATACTGTATTAAAATTAATTATTTTATGTCTTTATGTCTTAATATATCATAATTAATGCGTACGCTTGTAATTTATATCATATCTAAAAAACACGAAGCATTACGAGATAAACTTTATAATAAAGTTTGTATACATATATAGGTGTGTATATGTATTGGTGCATTTAAGAGAATAACCAAAATGAAGAAAAGCATTACTTAATATATTTCGCTTTAATTAAAAACAATGTATAAAACTGGTTTAAAATATTTATCTCATAAAATTATAAAAGTGGTTCAAACTAAACTTAAATATAGAAAATAAAGAGTTAGTGCTCATATCAAAAACAATATTAAAAATTAAAAAAAACTTTATAAGTAAATAAAATATAGATATTTTGGCGTTAGAAAACATATGGCAAATGTAAATATATGTTTTTTTTTTAAGAAATGTTAAAATATATATAATAAAAATTATAATATATATATAATATGTTTATAAGAGTTCTATTTAATTGCATATATTATATTATAAAGTCAATTATACTGTTTATTTGCAAGTATTATCAGTAAAAATTTAATATATAATTAAAGCTTATATCATGTCCAATAGACGCTTCGTATTGAATGAAAAACTACACAAAAACATAGTTACATATGCTTTTTTCACGAGAATTTTTTTTTTACGAGTATTTTTCACCAGTACAGAAAGTCATGTTAGAAAAAAATGTTCCAAAATAAAGAGCTTATTATATAATGTATTTTGTTACATTAAATTTATCAGAATGTACTATTAGAAATACTAATAAAATTGTATAAGTACCAAATTTATATTTTTTTGATCATCCAACTATTATATGTATATGTGCACCCAAAGAACACTATATTTTTAGATAAGAATGTTTTCATTTTACCTTAACTCATGATAATAGAATGTTTTAAAGCGACTTTCAAGCAACCAGTAATCCTGAATGCAGGCAGGAAATTTCCTGTACCAATTGGTTAATGAACTATTTTATACACGATTCTTTGGCGCGTATGGTTGAAAGGTCACTAGACAACATCATCAATCAATTCGGATATCAGTGAACATTAAAATGGCACCACCTAGTCTGTTGTATATCTACATTTCAGTATGTAGAATATTAAAACAAAAAAAAAAGAAATAAAAAAGTTAACTTATCCTACCCTGCTTGTTCTTCTGTACTTTCTATATATTTTTCCTTTAAAGAACACTGGATTCACAAAGACTCGAATACGAGAAATCATCCTGCTTCCATTTCTTGTCTACTATATCTGCCTCAAAAGTTATAGGTATATTTAACGTCGATGATGTATTTACATAAATCTATAATGTATTATAGGGATGCACTAGATCTAAACCAAGTGAAGTGTATATCGTAGACATAACTACTTTATAATTTATTATAACTAATAAGAGTTCATAGAAAAGTATTATGTAGTTTGATTTAAAAATTAATGTCAATTTAGTGGCTAAACATTAACTATAATTATTAACAATACATACTCGTAGCACATGATATAGTATTGTTTAATTAATTTGAACTGTGACATCTTTCCTGACATAGGTAAGGTTTTTCATTATAGTATATAAATATACTTTCAAACTTAAATCATGTATTAAGATTTTATTTATACAAGTACTCATCTAATATTCTTCATGAAATATAAAATACACATTCAGAGTATAAAGAATTAAGAATTTAATCATTGATTTGAATTCAAATAAATCAGGAACAGTCGTAAATTGTGAAAATTTATTGATTAATTATAACATAACTAATTAATTGCCTCGGAACGCTAAATCCAATTTAATTTATCAGTTTATATTATGAATCTGAGAAGTGTTTAAAATTATTTAAAATTTATAATTTTTTAAATTAAATTAAAATGAAAAAATCTAATAATTAATCATATCGAAGTTAATCTCGAAAATAGTAACTGCGAAACACACATAATTCTGTATGAATAAATATGAACGACAACTTCCTACATACAAAAGGTAAAATGAAATTTTCAAACAATGAGAGAAGCCTGAAATGTTACCTGAAACCGTATCCTTGGCAGCGCTCTGACGTCGACGAATCGATTCTTGCTCGATTTCCCCTCGGCCCAGAATTGAATGTGACCGTTGACCACTTGACAATTTCTGTTGAAACATAATAAACAGTTAAAATAGGGCGTTAATTCCCCTTTATTTCATGGCTTTTCTAAACGTTTTTTTCCAAATCTCATTCAAATAAAATAAAATAAAATAAACTAAAACATACTCTAAAATATGAGAGAAATCCTTAAATTTAATGATTTAAAATTGACTATCGTATTTTCTTTTCTTTTTATAATTTTTATCAATAAAAAAATGCTAAAATAAAGAGAATATATGTATGTTTCAAATAATATTCTAATATAAAAAGAACTTTTATTATAGTATTCGATACCACATATTTATAAATCGTCCTTGAAATTTCTATTCTTTCTGATTTCTTGATATGCATAGAATTCGATATTAAGTCAAATTTTTAACACGTAAAACCAGTACAGTAAAGTAGAAAATAAGTTATATATTCGAAAAAGGTTAACCGAGAAATTAAATCAAATCTTTCTTCTTAAGAATTATTTAGTATATGATGATGACTTACCCTCAGTATAATAAGTTATAACATAAAGGTATAAAGGTCGATCGCACTGCTTTGTAGGGGTATTATAACTTCTCTTAATTATTTAGTACAAAATGTTGTATAACATATTTTAAAATTGTCTTTATTGGTTGTTTTGAAGGATTGTTAAATATAAAGAGAAAAATTAGTTCCAACATCTAATATAATAATTAAAAAAATAAAAAGTAGAAAGGAAATATAAAAACATGATTATAAATGAGCATGGGGGATGTTGAATTTGAAAATAAGGTTACATTTATTGCATGATTAAACACCACTTCCTATTTAAAAAGGATTATTAATAGATTAATAAATTAATAAATTAGACTAATTTAAAAGAAAAAGAAAAATTTTGCGCAAATTTTACCATTTAAAGAAATGAGATTACTAGAAATTAAACAGGTAATTTTAATTATAGCAGAGATAATTTGAATAGTTGAAAAAAATTAAAAACTAAATTGCTAATAAAAAGTATTGCTCTTTGTTATTATTGTAGCAATTAAAAACTTTTTAAGAAACATAAAATTAAAATAATTAATTAAATATTGATATATATTAAATTTAATCGAATCTCGTGTTTAGAACATTTTACCCAGTTTATGGCGTTGTATTCAAAATCTCTTATTTTATTTCTGATGAAAATTAAAACATTTTCTTTTTGCTATATACCAATAATGATAAACATTTTTCATTTATGTTCATTAACTATATGTTATCTTTCAAGTCATCACTTTAATTATATTTTCACTGTAATAAACTAAAAGTGTCTTTTGTACAGATATTGTGTTGAAATAAATACAGTATAATCAAAATTACCTAAATTATTTAATGAATTATAACAAGCGACATTAGATGTAATTTTTATATATAAATTCTAAACTAGAATTTTATAAAACATTTAATTTTAATAACTGTTAGAACCCTAAACATTTTTATTTACTACTTTAATAATCATAAATAATGCGTTTCACATTATTAAGTATCTACTAATAAGATATTTAATGGTTTTAAAAAGCTTTTTATGTTAATTATTAACAATTATAAAACGATAAAAATATACGAGATATAATGTATAAGTTATAAAATAAATGTAACTTACATATAAGTAAATTTTAATTTAAAAAAAACCCAATAATTTTTATAATGTATATATTGAATACAGTACGAATATGCTATATTCTACATA
This sequence comes from Invenusta paracnida, assembly GCA_036023295.1. NCBI lineage: Eukaryota > Metazoa > Platyhelminthes > Proseriata > Coelogynoporidae > Invenusta > Invenusta paracnida. The sequence goes on from JAYRBW010049148.1 coordinate 7,537, forward strand.
TAATGTTATTACCATCAATTTATCCAAGTGTTTATAAAGAGTTGTTAAGATAAATTAATATGTCGAAAAATAAAATATATGCTAATAGTATATATATACATATATAATTACAAGATATTACAAATAACATTAATATACAATTGTAAAATATGCTGTTCATTGGAAGTAAAATAAAAATATATTTATCTAAACGTTTTCGTATTAGCATACATCATCAGAGAGCAGAATACAATAAAATTACAGTAGTCTTAAAACCTGTTGATAAACCAACGATAAGTGCAATTCAGATATAAAACACAAATCAGTACTTATTACAAATTGTCAAAATCTACTTACATAAGACTCGATATATATTATTAGTGATATAGTATCTTGAGTTAGGTAATCTGCAAGTCTATTTTTGACGTGTATAGTATGGTATGTAGTTTTATGTATGTCTCCGTAGCTAATTCATTTTCTATTCTACATATTTACATTATATATCAAGTCTTATGCAAGTAGATTTTAACGATTTATAACAAGTTACTGATTTGTTTTTTATATCTTAACTCTACTATAGTTGGTTTATCCATCAGTATACTTTAATTAATATAAAAATTTAAATATTTTTACTAGCTAATTTAAAAGAGTTAAAAATAAAATAAAATATTATTTTTCCGAATATAATATATGAAAATTATAACATACTACAAAATGCAGGTCAAAGTTTACATAGTTTTATTTATTTACTTATTTATTTAATGAAAAAAAGAAAGTTTATTTATATTTCAGCAAATTTTAAAATAACATTATTTTGACTAAAATATATCGAAAACTAAAGTAAAGACTATTTAAAGAGCGATATAGAAAAGCGGAAAAAAGTAGAAAGTGGAACAAAATGAAGTACGTATAGAACAGGTGTCATCCGTTCGATTGATAATACTAGACTTGTAAAAAAAATAGTTTTGAATAATTGACGATAATTATACAATTCAGTAGAAATAGCATTTGTTTAGAATAAAATCTGCTTTCAAACCATACTTCAATTTGTATTATATTTTAAAAAATTACAAGAATTATATATACATAACACCAACTAAAATTAATAGACAACTTAATAAACAAATATATGTCGGTGTGTCTCATATTGTTCCTCTAAATTATCAAACACAATGGTAATGCTGGATATCTAAAAAATTTACACGTTAAAAAAATTAAATTTTAAACAGAAACCACATTTAATAAAGAATACAAAAGAAAACTAAATGTTTAAAAAGAAAAAAGTGGCAATTTTGAAAATTGACTTATTGTAAATTTATATTTAAAAATATATGTCAATTCCGTAACAGTAATGTTATATAATTATATATGTTAATATAATTATCATAGTAATCTGAAATTCAATTAATTATTACAAGTTCAGTAGAATAAAATTCAAAGTTAAATATCTTTCGTATTAAATTTAGTTTCAGCATATAATACATATTGATGAATATAACGTGTAATGTAGAATAATATTTTAAATTGTTCTTCATATAGTTAAAATTAAAAACAGATTGGCAATCAATACTTTCTTATGAGTATGAGTTTATAGAAATGTAAAGTTTTCGAAACTATAAGTTTTTAAATATATATTTTTATATATTTATTAAGAAAATATTTTCTGACTGTGAATAAGAAATAGTAATTATGCACGACATAAAACTAATTAAGTTTTCAACAAAGGTTACTAATATTCAAACTTTTTTAAATATATGTATAATCAGTGTAATAATATAAGTATAAATTTGAAGTTAATACAGATTAGATTACATTAAACATGTGAATTATAAGAAATATTATTAATACATTAAGATATATGAAAAAAGTCAAAGCTTTAAAAGCCATATTCAACAAATGTATCATATGTAAATATACATATATATATATTATTAACATGATTATTTATCTTAATTATAATTAAAGACACTTAATTTATTATGCATAAAAGGCATACACATACAAATATATAAGTGTACATTAAAGGTATGATAACTGTTGAAGCCCTAAAAGTGTTGTTTTAAATATCATTCTTACCAAAAAATATTAACATATTATACTTGCGTGTATGGTTGACATATAACATATAACAAAGAAGAAAGCGTAAAGTAACGCATATAATTGTTCGTTTTAAGCACTTCACGAAATATCACGCCCACCTTGATAATTACATTGTAATCATCAGTTTTATTATGTACATTAAGGAAATAAAAAATGAGGTTCCATTAAGTGTTTAAAACCATTAGAGAAAAGGTCGCATCGTGTTATATTAAATTATAATATATGTATCACAAATAACAAAATATAAAGTAGAGACATTAGAGTAAAATATACTATATTTTATCCATAAAATTATATTAAATAAAACATGATTTTTATACCAGTAATTTACTTATCAACAACATAACATTATTTAAAAATTTTCTTAAAAATAACCACAAAATTTTTAAATCAATGAAGAATAAAATGCAAAAAACCTTGTTAGACAGAAATCACAGAAAATTTAATTAAAAGCAATTTTTTTAATAAAAGAAAAAATATTTTATTTAAATTTAATAATTTTAAAACTTAAGTTAATACATATTTAGTTTGACCTGTATCTTTAAATAATTAAAGCAAAAATTATGTTTAAATGTTCGTAGAAAAATTGTAATGTAATAAATTCTAAAGGAATATTTTTATATTTCTTGATAAGATTCATTTAAAACTAATACATAAAAACAGATTATTTAAATATTAAAAATTAAGTAAAATAATTATATTATGATAATAGTATCAGTTTTATAAGATTGCATTTTATATATTTGCCCACTGCAATCTTAAAGTGAGAATTATTATTCCTTTAATATTGAGTTAAATATTAGACATCTGTAGAGATAGAAGCAAATGTTTGAAAAGGCTTGCCTGTACGGGTGAAATGGGGAGACTGTTTTTGGACCAGGTTCTTGAAAAAACGCCACTTCGCTCATTCCGTTGAACCCCACGACTAGCCTCTGTGTCTGGTTTCTCAACGTGACCCTGAGCTTCTGTGGAATCCCCTGCCGATCCTGCCGCCTCTTCCATTGAAGAGAGACCTGAAAAAAAGGAGCGATATAACTTTATAATAATTAATTAATAATCAAATATATTATTCAATCATCTCAAAGTACTCTTAAGATATTTTTACGCAATCTCTATATTTCATAATTAATCTTGTACTACTTAAATTGTACAGTTATCATTTGATTTTATCTTATGTTTGAAATGAATAATAATTTCCCTTTTATAATTCATACATACGTTAACCATTTATAGATATTTTTCTGAAAGTTTAATTAACACTAGTAAATATTTATATAAAAACGCTCTATGCATAAAGAAAAAAGTACATTTTTTGTTAAATAGAAGATTTTTTTAGCGAATTATTTTTTTTATATATTTTATTTCATTATAACAAATGATAACAAATAGGAAAGTGATGATCATAGAGTACACATAGAGAAACGACTCTGGATTTTGGAGTTGCTCTATGTGTACTCTATGACAAAATAAAATCTATTTTTTTATAGTTATTGGTTAACTACAGCTACGATAAGTATTTATGTATAACATGTATCATTTTATAATTAATTAATAATAAAATAATCAATATATTACACGATAAATAAGAAATAAATTACTATTATTGTGATTTTGTTTACATTGACGGCCACCATTCATGTCTACCCTGGCAAATGTTTTA
>JAYRBW010049159.1:0-11274 GCA_036023295.1 Invenusta paracnida
TTAATACAGTAGATGCCGCTTATTAAGCCCAGGGTGGGCCACATCAGTTTGGGCTTAATAAGTGGCTGGGCTTATTAACCGAAAATAACATTTTAAATCAAATTTGAGAGTATATGCATAATTAATATAAAAAGTATGTGTGTATGTAAATATTTTGTGCAATCCCATTCCATCATCAGTCATTTTAACATTTGTACACAATTACACTGACTTACAAGAGAGAGAGATTGTTTTGTCTGTGTGTGCAGATACATATGCTAATAACACATTATTTAACAGTGAAGCACAGTTTTATCGATTTATACTGTTTTCTTCTCTTGTAATTTTACTATGCTGTCTGGCATGCATAAATTAGAGATTGTTTGCTGGGCTTAATAAGTGGTGGAGTGGGCTTAATAAATGGCTTATTTTAATATGCAAAGTAAAAAGACAATTCCGAACTGGAAAAAAATGGGCACAATAAGCGGCTGGGTTTAACCATGGGCTTAATAAGTGGCATCTACTGTATACCAAATAGTTGAAAGGTCTCTTTTCATAGTATGTATTAGTTTTCCATTTTTATTTAAAAAAATATTATTTTTAATTTAATTTTAACAATACCCTTTGTCAAAAACATTGACATTGCTACTATATTTATCTAATGTTTTTAAGTTTAATAAAATCTGCTTTATTTAATCAATTTTAACCTTTAATCATAGATCATATAAGATATATTTATTTAAAAAAATATATATATATTTCTAATGCCTTTTATGGCTAAAATGGGGGGAAAAATCAATAAAATTTCCGCAAAAATAATATCTTCAACCCAATGTATTATGTTAAAACTTTTTATTTTGGTTATTTTATATTTTTAAAAATGACCATAACTTGAAAGGTTTTTTCTGGAGTAAAATTTTGTAAATTTTGTTTTGTAAAACATATATTCTCAATAATATTTATTTAAAAAAGGTAATCAATAGAACCAGGGAAAAATATTTGATATTTTCGTTTTTAAACAATTAATAAATTTGTTCCATCTCATCATCTTTTATTATAGAGGCATTAACAGTTATTATAGAAATGTTAGATATCAATCTCTCAATTTGATAAGGTTTTACAGATGTTTTGTTTCAAATAATAAATTACATAACAATCATTTCTTAATCAGTGGTATCTAAATGTATATATTTGATATTCCAATATCGATTTTATAACACTTTCAGAAAACTTATTGGTAAGAGAATTTTCCATATTTGTTCTTGTTTTAATTGACAAATTATCTTGTAATGTTCTGGGGGAGAGGAAAGGGTATAGTAATTTCTATAGTCTTTACAAACTTGTAAGTTTTGGATTTTGTGGATTTAATTCCTTTCCCATGTTATAATTCTTGTTTTAATTATGTTTTGTTTTGCTTAATATTCTTTCTTATTCTGGGAAGATAAAATTTTATAATGGTTGTCATGTTATTGGCAACCATATTTATTGGCATCAAAATATTACATGAGATTATTTAAATAACATTTTAGAAAAATTGGAATGTCTTTGATTTTTCTTAATTAATTAGGAGAATCATTGTATTTTAGGATTATATATTACTGATGTATCCTGAAAGACTTGCTTTAAGTAGAACCAGAATAAAGGATAAGTTATTAGTGAGAAGTAGTTATGTCTATTTTTTATCTAATGTACCTTCTTTATGGAAAAATGTTGTAATAATCTAATTTTTATTATACAAATGTAGTTTCTAACACAAAGTATAAAATAAATATTAATAATATACACAAACGGTATACTATTTTATTACATTTATATTATTATTTTGTGTATATTTTATCATTAAATATAACTTTAATGTCTATATATAATGCCACTTCAGTACATTTCTTAAATGGTACAGATGTGTGAGAATGAGGCCCAATTATTGAGGGACACAAATCTGAAGAAGAAACCATGCTTCTAAAAGACACCTGTAGCTGTCACCACTGAAGATAGAGAGCCCCATCTTGGATGAGTTCTACAGCTTCCTTCACATATGTATGTTCTACTTTATTTATTCCTGATTATCACTCCTGGCTAAAACCTTAAACCCTCATGCTGATCTCATTATAGTACCAGAATCTGATCACTCTTAAAGCTTAACTATAACGATGATCATGGTATATGATATATGGTCATAGTTCATGGTATGGTTTATAGTATTGAGTTTCTGGAAAAGTCTCAACCAATGACTTGGACAAATTCATTGTTTGAGAAAGTTGTGGTCAATAATTGCTAATGTTTTACTACTCCAAGGTCTGAATGTTGAAATAATTATAACTCAATTTTCTGTAGACAAACAGTGTTACCGTTTTAAGCGTCTACCCATGGGAGTTTCTCCCGCTCCATGCATTATGCACACAGTCATGTGTCAGGTCGCATCTCATTTTAGACACAACTTTTCCTTTTCATGGATTCATATAGACGATATATTTTTGTGTGCACCTCTTGCTATCCTAAATAAATTTTTACCCAATGCCTTACACATTATCGCCTCAGCGGGGCTCATTGTGAACGAGAAAAAATCTTCTCTTGTACCTACATCTACAATTAGCTTTTGTGGTTTACACATACACATCCATAAGTTATACTTTACTATCTCCCCAACTGTTTGGGATGTCTGTGTATGGATTCTTCACATTGCACATAAATTCACTCTCTCCTTGCGCAACAAACAAAAGTGTTTGGGTTTTCTCTCGTATCTTTCTTCATGCATGAATTTAGGGTACGCTATTACTTCCTTAGATCGCATTTCGCTTTTCTTATGGTATTTTATTGCTCAATATTGGGGTAGGAACCATTTTCCTCTTCGCCGCCCTCTTCCTTCGGGAAGGGTGTGGACTGTGGATGCTACCCCCACACAAGTGGCTGTGGTGTCCCCAAAGGGTCTTATTTTTTCTACATTCATACCTATTACCTCTCAGCAGCAAGCTGAGCTTGTTGCAGCCCTTTGGGCCATTTCTCTTTGTAATAAGAATGATACTATTGTTTCTGATAACCTAGGGGTTATTGGTTGTATTTCTCGGGCGTCTGGTACTGACGCACCTTTACTTCGTACGTGGGCCACTGTGGCTCATCTTAAAAACATATCTTTCAGATGAATCGCCTCGGAGGAAAATATTGCTGACGCTCCTTCCAGAGCAGAAAAAGTCACAAGATCCTTCTGCCAGCTTCTCCGGGACTTGGATTTCAAGCATCTTAATGCGTCTCTTGGTCTCCAGGTCCTGGGGATTGCTGGTAGCTGATTGGCTAATCACTTTGGTTACTTTCGTTTCTTTCCGAGTATATAAGGAGGGTCCTTGCGACCTCTTTTTTAATGCAGTTTTCAGATTACCTCTATTGTACTAGACTTTTTCCTGCTTATGTAAATGTTTACATGTTTGTTATATCAAAATAAAGAGAAAGAAAAATAAATAAATAGGAATAAATTATTCCCACTACCGCAATCATTCGCATTCACAATTATATTAACTCCATATATATATTTTTTATTTTATGAATTGATATGTCTACCAAATCTTATGGAACTTTTCACTACCGTTATCAATCACATTCTTAATCATATCGTTGCTTTATTTTTATTTTTTTATTATTATGTTTTCTTATGTTTTTGTTGTTTACCTATGTATGCCAAATCCTCGGATTTTTTATATAAAATAAACTTATTATTATTATCCTAACTATATTACTGCTTATACTATATTGGAAACTTACTACTATGCCTAAGATTTTTAACAACAATTCTACATTAAACCCTCAAGTATCCGAAACGCCTGAGAAAGGACATTTTATATGCTCCGCTGTTTAATGTAAACATTTACAACTGTAGCAGTGCGATGTCTTACTTGTATTTGTTATAACTGAAATATACTTATTTTTATTAATGAACTGACCTTTAGGGTACCTCTAATCAATTTGTAAGTGGAAAAATCGAACTCAGCGACCTTGGATTAATCGGAAATGGCGCGTGGGAATACGACCGTACAATGGTCGAGAGCAGAAAAAAATGACTATAACAGACTCGCGCTTTTTGTTTACGATTCTCAGTACCCTATCATTGGTTAAAGTCTTACTCGATTTTGATTGGCCAGGAGGGGTGGGGGTTGATTTGGAAACGTAACACCATACTACTTGTGTATCTTTCAAATACAATAAATAATGAAATATTTTTAAAGCTCTATAATATGTTAACAGATTTAAAATCGGTTAATTTTTTTTAGGTAGTTTGACTAGATTGCCTTCTGTTTAAACTTTCCACAAATGCTTTGTTAAAACAGCTGACGTCGAACCAAAAACATCAGTTACAACAACTAGACAAAACGTTGCATATTATGCTAAGCATTAGAATAAATACCTTATTTGAGATATAGCCATCAGAATGCAATAAGCTGACTAATAAATTGTAATAGATGTTATAAGTGAAACTGACTTCCGATTTATACATTTTCCGCTTAAAATGTAAGTTTTAATTTCAAATCCATACAATAAAATATATTAAAATATACTATTGTATACTATTTTTAAGAGATCATTAGAGTTTAAGTATTTGTACAAATTCTTAAGGCAGATCATTATAGTTTTAGTATTTGTAAAAATTCCTTGCACATTATTTATGTAAATTATTCATATTGATAAAATAGAAAATTTGTTGTAGCTATTAGAAAACTGTTTAAAATGCTGCAATGATTTTAACTTGCTTTATAGCGCTATTGAAATTTGGTGTTAAAGTTGTAATATTTTGTTGAAAAGTAAGTGTTTAAAAAAGAATGTTTTACATAAAAATACGTTTAAGGTATATTTGCCGAACACATGTCTTTCTGTAACTTTTACATTATATTTCATTGGACGGTTAATAGCTTGCTCACAATTTGTATCTTAAATATATTTAGTTTTCGTTTCTTAGCTATATTTATGTTATTTGCTTTCTAGAATTTACGTTTGTCTGCTTATTACCCAATAAAGGTTTGTTTATATTTTTGGTGGCATTTTAGGAAGTGTTTGAAAAGGCCGATCGTCGTAAACGTCATCGCAGCGGTGAAAGTGGATCAGACACCCAAGATGATGACGAGGATGATGCTGGTGATAAAACCAAAAAACCCAGTCGAAAACGACAGTATGTTTGTTCTTTATAACATAATATCATTTTTTTGTCATCCATGGTCGTGTATTCTTGTTATGGTTTGCTTTACTTTTGTATAGTAACCTCCATAGAGTACTCTATCTACATTAAAGTAATTAAAATTATATTTTGAAAAACAAAACTATTTTAAAAACTATTATTTTTAATGGTATAATTCTTAACTTATTAGTTCTATTATCTAATGCTACTTATATTTGGTCATATAAAAAATGACATGGAAAGTTGACGAAAAATCCGCTGTTTTTTTCTCAATTTAAAGAGTAATAGTTTTGAATTTATTTTAATATTAAAATGTGTTGTCGATGTATACATACACAAATTTACAAAAACTATAATGGTGCTTGTAGTCATTAAATTAATGTCATTCGTCAAATTTATTTAACGTTATATATAATGTTTTTAAATAATAATAATAAATGTAATATTAGGTGCTAATTTATTGTTCCGACTAGTATGCTTTACACCAGTTATTAATATTTTATTTTGTTTTTAATTGAAGTAATTAACAATATTATGATTTTTTAATGGATAGTTATTAACTAAAGACTTCTTTATTTCTGATTTGTTTAGGTCAGTTGCTCCTCAGCTCTCCCCCACTCAACGTCGTCCCAAGCCACAAGAGGGCGAAGATGGCTACGATCCCTATGATTTCGACGATCTGGAGGAGGCTGGTGAAAGCACAATTATCGCTGATGGCGCCACAGGGGCGGCTGCTGATGTTGTCATGGATACGGTTGAAACGACTACCCGACCAAGTATATCCAAGGACAAGATGATGCGTATTCTTCCACTTGTCAGTAAAGCTTTTCAAGAGAAACACACCGAACAGTTGTCTATTGCTAATGTAAGTTTGTTATTGACATGTAGCTGCATACTTTAAAATTAGAATCAATTTTATGATACTTAAAATGAAGAATTTAATTGAAAATGGGAACAGCTGGTTGTGTTAAAGCACTTTATTGGATATAAATGATATTTTAAAGAACACTACAACTGTTTCGACGAAGTCTTCTTCGGGTGATTAATAAAGTACTAAAATCACTTTCTTAAAAAGAACTAGTTATAAGGCACGAGTTCAATTAACATTTATGGATTAAATATATTAAACACATTCGAGCAATATAAATAGGATTAATTTCGTAGACTTACTAGTACAACCCGGTACTGAGGCAAAGAACTCTCATTAACAAAAAATGAGGCGGAAAAAACTATACTGCAACTGCTGGAGAAGAGAGCTGTAGACGAAGATACACACAAAAAACACATCCTCCATCACTCTGGAACCCCCCCTCCCTGTGGGAAATCACATCAAACCTGGACAAGGTCATATTCTTAGAAACGGTAAAAGGCTTTACAGCTCTGAAGATCCCAGCAGACGCAACGGTATGGACAGACGGTTCAGCGTTGAAAGCGATAAGAAATGGCAGTAGTGGAGTCAGATGAAGGACAGAAGAACCGTAAACGTAAAGTGCAGAAGCCCAGCAGGGAAAATTGCCAGCAGCTACCGTGCGGTACTCCTGGCTATTGACATAACACTGAAAGAAACAGAGAAGCACAACACTAACAAAAGTATTGACAATTAACTTCCAATGGGTTCCAAGCCACTATGACTTATTACGGCTGTCTGTCTATCTTATTTGCACAATTCTAAAAGAACCCCGAACCGTCAGGAACGGACTATCCCCCTCTGGGGCGTGTAAAGCACACCCAGATTGGCTCGCGGGGATAGCGTGCGGAGCTGTTGCCCTTCTCTCGGCCAAGCCGCCCGGGGACGCCTGTAGCGTCGAGGCTACGGCGGCGGCAACATGTCCCGTTAAATAATAGGGCCCATGCCAGTGCAGCCTATTTACACAAGAGGAAATTATGGCGGCATGGGGGAAAAAGATGATGCATAAATCTTCAAGGCTATGGTGCCTGGTATTACTGTCTTCTAATCTCCTACATAAATATAGGTAAGTCAGACAGCAATCCCATACGGCAACCAGAAAGATCCTCTTTTATCATTTTTGCTTTTGGGTATTGTTTCCCAACATTTCCCATAATAAGAAAATGTCTAATAGGACTCCACCCCTACTTATTACGGCTCGCACACGAGACCAGGGACCTAGATCAACGCCCTGCACTAGTAGACTCGGAAACAGCGAAAGCGGCATTGACGAAAGTACCCATAAAGTGTACTACACACCCAGATCACAATGACGCCGATCGAGATGGGAAAGTTGCACCAGGAACCAGATCATTGCTAACCGCTGATCTCTGTGTAGGCTTCCCTGTTCATGATGGGTATGGCGGACTCTCCTATGTGTCCATCCTGCGATTGCGAATACGATCTAGATCACATGCTTTGCGTCAATGTCGAAAGAACCGGCCTATGGGGAAATTTGCCCAGTCTAAAAGGAGATAATAAGAGACCAAATGACATGTTCCGGCTGCTTCGTGGACTAATAACCGACTGAGTTGAAGAGGCAAGAAGAAGAAGTATTAACTATCAGAGTATAAGGAAAGTTAACTGTCGTGCTGTTGTTTGATACCCAAGTGTTTTTACACAACAAACTTTTCCCGTTTTGCAATAAATTATGGGTGTGGCCAGAAAATTATCTAAGATATTTAATTGTTTAAGTTTAGAGGCGTCGAAAGCTTTGTGAACTTGCCGAGGCAATTATTTTTTCGGTGTGCTAACTAATAAATCAGATTAACTTTTTCAAGAAAATCTCCAAAAGTATTTAAAATCGATTATTACTAAAAAGTATGCACTTATGAATTTATGCATTACATAATATGTATATATATTTGGATTAAACAATATCGCATAATTATGTATAGTCAATATTGTATTATTTACTTAGTCTTAGTGTAAAAATGTTAAGACTGCAAGACTATGAGTTTTTCTTTGTCTAGGAAGAGCGGGTTCAGCAACACTTAAATCATTTTGTTTTATCAAGACTTTCATTTAAAATAATTCAAAGCTTTGGTCAGCCGAATGGACAGTGTCTTAATTGTCATAGCAGCATTAAGTTGACCTTTTGCGGCAGATAGGTCTGATCTCTGAAGAGTGCGACTTAAATTGTCTGTTTATAAAAGAATTAATTGCTCTAAAACAGTACTATAGAGAAAATCGAACTGTTTCATATGAACTGTAACACCCCTGATTCTGGCTTTCGGGGTGTCCGAAACATATACTCTAGAGATTCTTCCCAGCACAACTAAACAATCACAATTCTCCATAATGGAAAGAAAGAGTGGCACAGTCCAACGAATTGGGCACAATACTCTAATCCCTGGGCAGTCTGGTGCAACTTCTGTTCTGATTTGATCAGACTATGTCCATAACAATGAGTAAATAGGGCTCTTTCCTCTACTCTAAGAATTTGTGCTGGAAAACCTTTTTTAGCCCCAACCATTAACCAAGGCGACCAGGGTGTTAGCTGTTGTACATATTTTCAGTCACATATATAGCCCAATAAAATCTTCAATTACGTGGAGGACATCGTTAACATAGCAGAAGCATAAGACTACTTGTTCTTTGTTAGCAGAGTCTGTGGTCTCATCCAACATTGAGTATAGAACTCACTAGCCTGCAAGTTGGCAACCATTTTACATAAAACTAAGTGCCGTGATCTGCAATATTTCGTTTTGCTTTTCTCTTGGTGTATATTTATTAGTCTTTATCTGAATCCAATAACAAATTTAAGACAATCTTCGCATCTTAATTTGAGCAGTTCCATTACATTTGAATTTTCATCACTGGCTTGACCTCGTTAAGGGACCTTGGCTAGAAATCTTACATTTGAGATTATTTTCAACAACATTCTCTGTTGGTGGACTTTTCCTTTTCAATATTATTTTTTAGCTGCACATCAATTTCTGTAATCTTTCTAAGCTCAACAGTAGCCACCATAGCGTCTTTATTATACTTAGAATCACCATGTTGTTGAATTTTCATCGATCCATCCTTCCAATTAAAAAATCCAGTTTTGATGTATGCAGTGTCATTCTGTTTCGTCAATAATTTGTTTTGGGTAACTTTGATACAATTCAAACAACTCTTCATTGTAATGGAGCCATGGCCATTTCTGCAACCACTGACTGAAAACTGAGTTTCACATTCTTTGTTCCAAATTCACGAAATGGGTAAACAAATTTGATTCCCGAATGTTGAGAAGAAAGGATTGACTGCCAGCTTTTGAGTGACCGTAGAGGACGTGGTAGAGTTGATAGATCTCGCTGTAACTGTAGAGGATGGAGTAGAGTGGATAGAGCTCGTTGTAACAGTAGAGGTCGGGGTACGGTTGATACAGCTCACTGTATATGAAGAGGACGGGGTAGAGTTTAGCACAGAATTATGAAAGATAAATGGATTGTTTTATGCACTCTTTTCTTGGTTTTTTCTTCTTTTACTGTTTTACTTGCATTGCCATTTTATTTTCGCTTTTGAGAAGACGCGTGACTTGCTAAAAAAATAAGATTACAAAAAATAATAATTTATCGATAATAAATAGATAGGTATGTTTGTCCTTTAAAAAATCATTTTAAATGTAGATATTAATTCAATGAGGTAACTTTTTTTATGAAATATAAAAATTGGTGAAAAATCAAAAACAGAAACTTTAGATGAAAATATCTCAAAAACTAAGAAAAGTATGAACATATAAATTACATATTTGGAAACTAGACACAATTCTGCATAATTAAAACATTTGAACAGATCTTCCCCTTACTAGCGTATCGAAAGTACGAAATAATAGAGGTAAAATTATTATATTGATATTATCGGTTAAATTAGCAGTATTAGTAACATTAGTAACATTGGAGTAATCAAATACTTTTATGATTTGAAGATTCGTCGTAAAATTATGTATAAAATTGCGTGTAAAATGTGCATTACATATTGTGGTAGATTGACTTATTTAAACAATAAAGTATATATTTTTTACTTAAAATTCACAAAATCATGTTCGGTTTAAAAATGCGCGAAAACAGTCGAAAGTGAAGTATTTTTATCAGTGCAGCTAAACTATTCCATCATAAAAACTATTTTTGAAATTATAATTAGCTGAGACAAGTAGATAACAAAATATGTAAACAAGCCAAAGAATTCTCTTAGCCTATAATTTACATTTTGATTGGAAATAATGTTACTTTGAATTTTAATTAAGTCCAATTTTAATTTTTTAGAATTTCCTTCACTTGTAGGAGCATTTCAAAGCTAGTAAGAAGTCACGTAAATTATGACGCTTCAATTTCTATGTTAAGCTCTGGTAATTAGTTTTAATTTGAATGAAAAAATCTATACAATGAGTCAAAATGTACCTATATTGTGCTTTTCCAAAGCGTAATATGCAGCTATTATCATAATATGGTCTGATATAAATCAGAGTCCATAAGAGCAAAGAAAATAGAATTAATGTACTTTTCCTTCCATTTAAACTGTATTTAAAACCTAGATTGCAGCCAAGTAAAAAGAAAAGGTGAGAAATGGTGCACCTGTAGTTGTATCTTCTTCAAATGGAGTGTATACTGTTTTTAAAATGGGGTGACAACAGTTTAGGCTGAAATTTGCTGCGGCCTTGTGTCCATTCTACTCCTCCGTACCTGAGGTTTATATATATAATATATTTATAATTGCATGGATATATCTAATAAAGATAAATATGAATTGGTTAATATTTTGTGATTAGTTTGTTAATGTTTTTTTAGTTATAAGATCAATTTTAACTACCTACTATTTGAAATTTAAGTAGTATATATCTAATGTTAGGATTATTTGAAAATAATTGCCCTTTTCAACTGAAGGGCATCTGAATTGAAAAGGGATTATCTTACTTCTTAACTGTTATAAACTTGTAGCAATGATAATAAATCTGCAAATTAATATATATAATGTGTATTCGTGATTTTTTAAGAAGTATACAATAGCTTTATATAAGTTGAATACTGCATAAAGTATCAAGATCAAATGCCTTATATCTGTTTGTAACACAATTTTGTTTTCGTTTCTTCTCATCACAATGAAAAATATGTTTTATTTTTAAATTTATATTTCAGGGTGGCCAGGGGTACTCGAAATTCGAGTATATACTCGAATGTACTATAATTTTGAAATTATGCCAAAATAT